>CATIWK010009511.1:0-12002 GCA_949634005.1 Mallotus japonicus | reverse complement strand
CGCTAAAAGCTAGGTTATGAAATTTTAATTGATATGAGATTATATGGTTTGAGATATGGTTAAATAATTTATTGAGATTTGTGGATAGAGAGGGGTGTGGCTGCGGTAGCTTGGTTGACCTTTCAGAGTCTCGGGGCCAGTCATACTGGCAGCGAGGCTGTGGTAGCTCGGTTGACCTTTCAGGGTCTCGAGGCCGGTCCACTGCCCAATTGAAAAAGAGAAATGTTATTTGGATTCAAGTAGGCCTATTGGCTAGTGAGGTTCAGTGATTGAGGTTACGAAATTCTTAGGGTTCTGCTCTGATCCTCCACTTGTGTCCTATTTGTATGGAAATATATTTGAGCATTTGCATTAATGTGTGTATAAACTAAATAAATATAAATACACAAATATTATTATACTGATGCTTGAGTGTCTGTGCCCTTAGCTTGCATGCATATATATAATAATGATTCACTCAGTGAGGTCTGATTCCCCTCAATTAATTTTCAGGATTCCTCTCTTCAGACCTCCCCCAGTTATCCTCTCCGCCGGACCCTTTCTTTACCTGCTGATTTATGTAAATTTTAAACTATCATTTCTTTGTATTTCTTAGACGCTGCAGTAGTAGTATGTACTTGTTGTAATTTGTTACAATGATTTGACAGTGGTCTTGTACTTGAATGTTTGTAAAAATATTTTATTGCGATATTACTTATGAAAAATTCTTTATGTTTTTTTAAAAAAAGTTTAAATTCTTTGGTAAATTTGTGTTTATGTTTGGTAAGAAAGTTATGGTTTAGGCTTGCTACGGGTTCCGAATTCATGTGAATTCCTGTTCCCTAGCGCCGATCATGACCTCTGGGTTTGGGTCGTGACAGGATTGAGCAGATCAGGGAGTGGAAGAGCTGATTGAAATTGTTCTCTATGCTTTAGATAATAGTAACCAGAGAATGCTCGATTACTAAAGGTATTGAAATTGATTTTATTTAAGGCTAACGTGTTCATAAATCACTAAGCTTCTGGGCCCCACGTGCCACATAGATGGGTGTTAAGGTGTTCATAAAACTGAAACAGAAACCGTTACATAGGGTGCTTAAATGATCCAATTTTATAACGTGAAGGGTGTATTTGAACCCCTAAAAACATTAATGGTTCATCTGTGATTAGGTCAAAACATTGAGGGGGTATTTGCATATTTTCTCTTTTTTTATTATGAAATTAATTCAGCTTCTGATTATGAACTGCATGGCATATATATATATATATATACACACATATGAAAAGAGACCATGCAAATTATATATATATAAATTATATATAAACACAAATATGAAAAGAGACCATGCAAATTTAACAAGGGTCTGTTTGGTTAAACTGTTACTGATAGCTAGTGACTGGTAGCTGATAGCTAACTGATACTAAGTGTTTAGTAAAATTATAACAACGATTGCTAATAGTATATTTAATTACATATATTGACATTATATGTATAGTATATGATAT
Organism: Mallotus japonicus; assembly: GCA_949634005.1. Classification (NCBI taxonomy): domain Eukaryota; kingdom Viridiplantae; phylum Streptophyta; class Magnoliopsida; order Malpighiales; family Euphorbiaceae; genus Mallotus; species Mallotus japonicus. The sequence continues at coordinate 10,517 of CATIWK010009511.1, read as the reverse complement.
AAATATTAATAATACTATATATGGTAAAAAATTATTTAATGCTTATAATAAAAAATATTGTAGATAATTTTATGGCACAATACATACGCAGCCCCCTGAACTTGCCTGTTTTTGCCATTTAGCCACCTGAACTTACATTTTTGCCATTTAAACACCTCAACTTGGCAAAAACCTAACATTTAAACCACTTCGTGCAGAGCTGGCATGGAACGTGACTTCAATTGTAGATGTGCGCGTAACTCCACAGAAGCTCACCTGAGTTCAGTCACTGATGAATATAACGGCTATATTACAAATTCCTCATCAACTAATTCTCCTATTCTCCTTATTTCCTCCATTTTCCTCCCAATGTAATCGATTTCCAAGTCTTCTTCTCATCTTCTCGTTTAAGAAAAAACTTCCCCTTCATTTTCTGTTGAGTTATTTCATCTGTGCTTTCCCCATTTTTTATGTCTGTAAATGGCGTCGGCATCACAAAGGAATATGGCATCACAGAGTAGCGTTTCTATACACTCTGTATTTTCGATTCCCATGTGTGATTGCAATGAAACATCTGTGTTAAAAATGTCTAAAACCAATGCGAATCCAGGTCGAAGGTTTCTCGGGTGTGCTCGATTTGGTGTAAGTAATATGTTTTTTACTGTTGTTTTTGCTGAATTAGGGTAAGGGTTTTGAAATTGGGGGAAAAAATTTTCTTGATATTTGATAGGTTGGAAGGCAACCACCATGTGGGTATTTTTAGTGGTATGATCCACTAGTGCCGGATCACTTAAAAAGAGCATTTTCAAGGATGATAAACAGAGCTAAGGACGCTGAATTGGAAAGGGACAAAGCACGATTCAAAGCAAGAATACTGATGTTTGCGGTGGTGGTTTTAAATATGATTGTAGTAATGCAATTTATATGTAATAGGTTACTTCGGTAGCGTTGTTGTGTTAAGTGAGTTTGTGAATGAAACTGACTTTATTAGGAGATGATATATTTGTTCTATGTTTAGGTTATAATGTAAAGCAGAAGTTTGTTAATGAAATGGAAAACATGAAATTGAGAAAGATGTCATGTTTGACCAAATATTTGCATATTGCACTAACAAGAGAAATGAGTTGATGAAGCATTGAGTTGAGAAACCTTAAAGTAAAATAGACCTTAATGTTTTTACGAAATCAGTCTTCACACAGCAGCTTTCAACCTAATCAACATCTGCTTTATTAGTTTAACAAAATGCTATAAGACACCTAAACATAAGCTTAAATAACATAAAGTTTAAATCCGTTAATAGAGGCACCCTAATGGAGCTCATACAAAATACAATAGATGATTTCTATTGTTTAAAACAAAAAAATGGCAACAGCTGAAGTTTCAGCACACATTTGAGACATTATATTCTCCATTTAGCTTTCCCTTTGACTAAATGTCTTCTTGGTGGAGCTTGACTGATAATGGTTGGTAAAAAAAGCATCTGATCTTGTCATAATTGAACTTTGACTTAATGGTCCACCTTGTGCATTTACATCTCCAGATTAGCTGCAGTTCTTCTCTGAATCTACAATTTGGCTCTTGTTTCCTCCAGTTGTCTTGAAGTGATTGCTTGCTTGCCTTTGAATTTCAATCTAGGTGGCTTAAATCCAATATCACCAGTTGTTTCCCCTGCCATTTTAAGCCTCCTATAGTCAAGTACTCTGGTGGTTGTTCAACCAACTTGTCATGCAGCAGTTGAGCACAAAATTTTCACCAAGCCAACATATCCAAAATATGAATAAGCAATTTTTTCAGCAAATAATTCATTAATATCTTAGCACAAACTTACTTTTTCTAGAGTCAAACCAGTTTGAAGGTTGTGATACAGACCAAATCCTTCAAATTTGCCTTTTTTCCTAGATGACGATGCATTTTCAGAGCAGGATCTTTTACGGCCAACATTGGTTGATGTTGAATTTCCTCTTCTATAAGTTCCCTTAGTTTGTGCTCTCATTCTCCCACAAATTGCACTTTCTTTTGTCCTTTCCATCTATCACAAATGTTTACAAAATCAGCAAAGGGAAATTAAACATTAATTGACTTTGACTATTGTAATAATTATACCTGAGTTTCCTTTTCTCTAGTTTGATTAACAGATTTTGCAGGAAGTGCAGAGCCCTGTTTCAGAAAGAAACACATCCAAACTACATCATAAGCAACACATCCAACATATAATAATGTCCAACAAGAGGAAAAAATTAGCAACTATTACCTGATTCCCACTATTCAGTATCCCTTTACATCCTTTTTTATTGTGACCATGCTGTTTACAGTTGCTGCAAGTCATCTTGGTTCCTTTTCTTGGAAACTTGCTGAGTTTTTTTGGTTCATCTCTAGGCTTTCTTCTGTTTCTCTTTGGTCTACCTAGCATGACTTTAAATGGTGGTGGTTCAATTGGAGGATGTTCTTTTGATTGCCACATTCTAATGCCAGGTATAGGCTGAATGAAATGTGAATATGTCTTCAAGTAGGTTTCCTTGTGATACCACTTTGCTATATAGTCAGTTGGCTCCAAATTTCTATGTTGCAAAGCACATATGGCATGTGCACAGGGGATACCCTTCAACTGCCACGATCTACAGGTGCAAGTTTCTTTCTTGAGGTCCACTGTGTGCCCATATGGTCCATCTTGAACCTCAAAACTAGCATCACCATTCTAGATAATGTCACACTCCATTGCATGCTCGTTATTTGTTTCTAACCTTGACATAGCTGTGGGTGTAATATCACTTATCTAAGTGTTTGCAAAATCTCTCATTACTTGAATTCTTTGCATGGTTTTAGTTCTAATCTCATTCAACATTGTGATAATGGATTTATGCCTAGGAACTAAAATCCAAGCATTAAAGGTCTCAAACATATTGTTTTCCACAACATCAGATTTTGTGGAAGTGCCTTGATATACTCTAACCTATTTTTCTTTGTTATAACATAATAACTCCTCCACAAATCCCATTTCCTAATTTATTCAATTTCACTAAATTGCCCTTGAATTCCACTTCAAAACTACTCCTAGCACACATCCAAAATCTCTTCCTTCTCTCTTTACCTCACTATTTTTTAGACCAGTTAGACCAAATGTGCCTAGCACACATTCTATGTTCAACATCTGGAAGTTCCTCTAACACAGCAGGAACTAAACCCTATATTAGCAATAAAGAAAAACAAAATAAATTCTTTTGAATTAGAGAAACAACTTCAGCAATGTAAATAAAATCTAACTAAGACCAAATTACTAACCTTTTGCATATCAGTCATGATGACAAAGCCCTCTCCACTTCCTATTTGGAGATCATCGCTAAGAACCCGTAGGAACTACTTCCATGTCTCCTTAGATTCAACTTGCACAATAGCCCAAGCCAATGGATACATCTGTCCATTGGCATCTTTTGCAACAGCTGCTAGAAGTTGCCCCCTACATACCCCCTTTAAAAAGCAGTCATCCATTCCAACCACCTTCCTGCAACCTTTAATAAAGCCCTGTTTTAGAGCATTCAAGCATTTATAGAACCTGTCAAAGACAACCTTTTCAGGCTGGCTGGTATCAGTCTTCACAAAGCAGGTGCTGCCTGGGTTTAAAGCCAACACTTCATCAACAAACCACTGAAGCTTATTATATTCTTCAACATAATCACCCATGAACTGAGACATAACAAGAAACTTTTCCCTTCTACAAACAGTTGTCCCAACTTTCACTTTCAATTGCTTTTTACAAAGCTCTTGAATCTCCCACAACTTGATTGAAGGCTGAGAAATAATTCTATCTTTATAATGCCTTACAATGAACTTTGATGTACATAATTTATTCTTATTTGTTCTCCAACAATTGTGCACAGGATTGTAAGTCTTCACTATGAAATCATTTGTATTGCCATCAATGCTCCCACTAATGAACCAATTGAAAGTTGGCCCCTTGCATTTTGCCCTGACTCAACGAGTTTCATTTGGTTTAACCTTCAACTGAACTCCCCTCACAACTGCATACTTTGATATTGCCTCCCTAAATTGGACAGCATTCTCAAAAACTATGCTAATTTCCCATAATGGTATCTCACACTTAGGATTATATTCTACCCTTATACTCTGTCTTCTATCTGGAACCTCATCACCACTGCATTTGTCACCTTCACTCAAATTAGAACCAGGGTCATCACTATCGAAGTATTTCTCATCTCCACCTACTTTGCCTGTATACCTTCTACTTGATGGACCAACATCCCCATAGACCGAATCAACTTCAGCTTCACCTAGTTGAATATGATTTGGATCACCACCTGTAGCACTTTGCTTTGTTGGCCTTCTCTTCTTATAGTTCCTTAGCTCTTTTCTTGCTGCAAGGTCTTCTTCATTTACATCACTTCCTTCATCATTTGCATTCTCTATATCCTCATCTGCAGGTAGCTCACCATCAGTGTCAGTTTCTTCCCCACAATTTCCATCTTCTTCTAACTCTGCCTCATTAGGGTTGATTTTACCTCTGCAGGCTGTTCTTCTTCTTCAGGCACCTGTGCATGCTATTCTACTTCTTCAGTCAACTCTGCAGGCTCTTCTTGTGCTCCTGTCAACTTAGATGGATGGACATATGGTGCAGACACCTCAGATGCCTTCCATTGTGCTGTAGACACCTCAGATGCCTTCCCTTGTGATGCAGATACCTCTGATGCCTTCCCTTGTGATGCAGACCCCTCTCTTTTCCTGCAGATCCTTTTGAAGACTTTGTTTGTGCAGCAGATGACTTTTCACCTGATTTCTTTGCTTTCCCCTTAGCTTTGCCTCTTTTATTTTGTACACTCTCACACTTACCCTTTTCTTTCCCTTTTATATCACTCACATTAGAAGATGATGTTGCCCTAATTTTTTTGTCTTTACTATTGGCCTCACATTGGGATTGTGGGACCACATTTTCCCCACTCCCACTTTTCACAGCTTCCACATATACATTAATCATTCCATCATTTTCACTAACCAGCTTCAACATGTCCATAACTTGTTTATCATCTATAATTACTCTTAACCCATCAGCTAAACCAAGCCCTGGCACCCTATAAGACATTTTAATCCAACTGTAGCCTAATTTTTCAACCTCATCCACCAAGTTCAAATACCCTATCCTATCTGCATCTAAACTATGTCTAGGTAAAATGTGTCCATCAAAATAAACAACTGTCTTTCCAACTTTAGCAAAACGACCACCATGATAGTAAAATATTGAAAAAGTATCCATTCTGTAAATGCAAATAAAAGTTACTACACAGACATCACTTTTAACAAAACAAGGTCAAATGCAACACAAAAACAGACTACATCAAATAAAATTCATGTACTTTATGCACCAATAAATGACAAACAACTACCAGGGAATATTCATTACTTTATGCATGTCCAAAACAAACTTTAACTCACCAAAGAAATAACAAAAATACCAATTATACTAACTACAAGGATTCAAAAATTTTTAAGGGCAAAAAATTACCTTGATTCGGTTCTTAAATCTCTAACCTTTGAAAACCCACAGAGCTTTTTATCCAATTCCAGCTTTTGACCTATCGACACTCTAGCTAGTAACCTTCTTAAGTTTCTCTTGTTATTGGTAATGCAGTTGTTTGTCAATTACAAGCAACTTACTGATAGATGAAATCTTGCTTCCTTCCGACTTACATTATCTATTCTTTTTCTCAAACCAGCTGAGAATGATAGATTACCATTTTGATTTTATGTTTGATTGAGTTTTGCTACAAAAACGGGAAATTAGGGTTTCAATTTGGGGGTTTTATTCTTTCAACTAAATTTTTTTTTTCCGTTTTTCATACGTGGCATGTAGACGTGGAAGACCTGTCAGGAAGGTGTTGTTCACGCGCGTTTTCAATTTCTCAATTGGGTGGCAAGTGGTTTAAATGTTAAGTTTTTGCCAAGTTGAGGTGTTTAAATGGCAAAAATGTAAGTTCAAGTGGCTAAATGGCAAAAACGGACAAGTTCAAGGGGCTGCGTATGTATTGTTCCTAATTTTATTTATATAATTTTTCAATAAATAATGAATATACCTACTTTTATTAGACAATCTATTTTAAATAAACTACTAATATTATTACTATTATTAATATTAGAATAATAATAAGTTAGTAAAAAATTTTATTGATAAAATGATTAATTTTTTATTTGTGTGGTTAATATTTTTAATAACTATATATATATATATATATTGTTAATATTTTTAATAATTATCCAAACAATAATCTATTAAATAATGATAATTAATTAAAGTTAAAAAGATAAGGATAAAATAGTAAATATAACTTTTAAAAAATGATCTATTGGTGAAAAGCTCCAAATTGGAGCTTATATAAACTGGTGTTGTTTGAGTGTCTAACAGCTACCAGCTCTTTTTAAAAACAATTAACCAAACAGTTTTTCTAACTGTCGGGAACTGAACAGTCACCAACTGCATCCCAACAGTTAAAACAAACACCCCCTAAAACCCCTTCACTTATTATTAAATAAAAATTAGATAACATGATAAATTAATAATGAAAACTAAATTAAATTAATTTAAATATAATTTAAATTTGACTGAGAATATATTTTCTATTTAAATTAGATTAATTTTTATTTTTATTTTTAATGATAAATAAATAATGAAAATTAACTTCTATTATAGTTAATAATGATTATATTAACTATTTTAGCTCCAATAAAAATTAAATTAATTAAAATGTCATTATAATTTAATGAATAACAAATTCAATTAACTTAAAATTTTAAAATTGTTATTAAGAAAATAGCTAATAAAATTTTATTAACTTTAGATTAATTATGAAAATAATATTTTTTACACAAAAGTATTTTTAGAATATAGAAAATTCATTGTAAAAGAAATATTGAAGGAATGCTATGTAAATATTCAAATAAAAAATTTGTTTGAATTGCAATAAATTATAATTTTATTAAATTTGTAATATTTAATTGTTATATAAATAAATAATAATTTTATTATTTAAAATAATAATAATAATGATAAATATTAAATATACTATCACAAGTCTAATTTTTTTTTTATTTACATACAGAGCCCGTAGTACTTCACTAGTGTGTGTATATATATATATAAAATAACTACGTGTTTCACACGTAAATAAAAAATTTAGTTGACTTGTGATATATAGTAAATAAACAATTAAATATATTATTATTATTATTATTAAAAGTTTGAAAATAATATCAATGTTATTTATTAATATAACAATTTGATGTTAACTTAATATAGTTATAATTCATTATAATTTTTATAAATATTTTATTTAAATAATTATATGATATTACTTTAATATTTTTTATAATTAATATTTCTCAACTCTAGAACTGATTTCATATAAAAAATATTATGGTCATAATTAGTCATAAGATAATAAAAAATCATTAGTTATTTGTTGATTAAAAACTTAAAAATAATAAAATTTATATTTTCTTGATATAACAATTTAAATATTACAACCCCATTAAACTTATAATTTATTACAATTTTAGTAAACTTTTTATTTGAGATATGACACTTTATTACTTCAATATTTTTAATATTAATACTTTTATTTTCACAAAAATTAATTTAATGTAACTTTTTAATTTCAACTAATAATTAAATGATATATATTAATTCTTTTTTGTTAAATTTTATAAAAATATCCAAAAATGATAATTTTACTACTTTTCTTACAGAAAATATACTTTGAAACAAATTATATACTCTATTTTTTAGTTATTAATTTTTAATTTATAAAAATATCTACTTTTGAAACAAATTATATACTTTTCCTATTTTCATAAAATTTATAAATTTTGATTTTAATTACTTATTAAATTTAATATAATAAGACTTATAAAATTGTGTTATCTAATATGATTTATATTATATAAAATATAAGTAGACCTAAAATAGAAAAATATATATTGTTAACAAAATTATCACTAAAATTTTAATTAATTTAATTTTGTTAGAGATAAAATCGCAGTTGTTAAACAGAGATTCGAATCGAAACGCGAAATCCCCAATTTATAAATCGAGAATCAAGAATCGAATCTAATCGTAAGATTCATTTCATATTAATAATATTAATTAAAAATTATATATTTTATATAAAAAGAATATTTCATATAAGTTACTACATAATTTTAATATATATTACTTAATAATAACCATTATTAAATTTTTTTAATAATATAATATATTAAATATAATATAAATAATAAAATTTACAGTGATTGTCATATATATCTTTAGGTAAAAAAGAAAGTTAAATATAAAAGCTAACACTATGGGTATACTAATAGTTATAGTACCCTATAAAACCACTTGAGAGTTAAAACAAATATCTATTGTGAAAGAAACAAATCAATGAAACGAAGAGTAAAAACTTAAATCGGCATTGTCAATCTTCCAAATTAAAAGAATAAATGAAAAAGAATGATTATAATATAATTTATAAAGTTAATTATATTTGTCAGACTCGTTAAATTCTAGAAACAAAAGTGAAAAAGGAATTTCATCTTCTAATTGCATAGTTTCTTAAATAAGATTCATTTTATTCAAAAAAAAAAGAATCGGTGAGAATCGTAGATTCATATTGATTCTCACGATTCACCATCGAATCATACGATTAAGTATCGATTCTTATACTTTTCTGATTCGCCCATAGATTAGCATCGAATTTGGGGTAGATCGACTCGAATCGTAAGATTCTAACAACAATGGATAAAATATAAATTAACATAATTAAAATAGGAAACATACTTTCAATTAAATTAGAATTATATGTTAATTAATTTCATTTTTATTAGAGATAAAATAGAAGTTAACCTAATTAGAATAAGAAATATACTTTCAATTAAATTAGAATTACATTTTATTTTATTAGAGATAAAATAAAAGTTAACCTAATTAAAATAGGAAACGTACTTTCAATTATATTAGAATTATATTTTAACTAAATTAATTTTTATTAGAGATAAAATAGAAGTTAACCTAATCAGAATAGAAAATATACTTTCAATTAAATTAGAATTTTTGTTAGAGATAAGATAGAAATTAACCTAATTAAATTAGGTAACATACTTTCAATTACATTAGAATTATATTTTAATTAATTAATTTTTATTAAAGATAAAATAGAAGTTAACCTAATTAAAATAGGAAATAGACTTTCAATTAAATTAAAATTATATTTTAATTAATTTAATTTGCTAATAAAAATTAAATTGAATCAATTAAAATGTAGTTCTAATTTAATTGAAAATATGTTTCCTATTATATACTTTCAATTAAATTAGAATTATATTTTAATTAATTTAATTTTGTTAGATATAAAATAAATGTTCACCTAATTAAATAGGAAATATACTTTTAATTATATTATTTTTTAATTAAATAAATAGAATTTAAATTAAATTAATTTTATTAGAGATAAAATGAAAGTTAACCTAATTAGAATAGAAAATATATTTTCAATTAAATTATAATTTTGTTAGAGATAAGATAGAAGTTAACCTAACCAAAATAGGAAACGTATTTATAGAAAAAACAGATGTTAACCTAATTAAAATAGAAAATAGAATTCAATCAAATTAAAATTATATTTTACTTAATTTTAATTTTACTTTTATTAGTAAATGACTAAATTATTCAATTTTTATATAATAATGAGTGAAGACTTTTTTGTAATTTTGTCTGTCCCCTCCCCCTTTCATATATACACACACACACATATATATACTAGTAAACAACCACGTGTTTTCACATGTGAATAAAAAATTTATTTGACTTGTGATATATAGTAAATAAATAATTAAACATATTATTATTATTACTATTATTATTAGTATTAAATAAAAGTTTTAAAAATAATAACAATTTATATATTAATTTAATATAGTTATAATTCATTACAATTTTTATTAATATGTTATTTAAATAATTATATGACATTACTTCAATATTTTTTATAATTAATTTTTCTTAACTGTAGAACTGATTTCATATAAGAAAAAAAATATTATGGTGATATATAAGATAATAAAAAATTATTAGTTATTTGTTAATAAAAATTAAAAATAATAAAAGTTATGTTTATTTATATAACAATTTAAATATTACAACCCCATTAAACATATAATTTATTACAATTTAGTAAATTTTTTATTTGAGCTATGACACTTTATTTCTTTAATATTTTTAATATTAATACTTTTATTTACACAAAAATTAATTTAATGTAATTTTTTAAGTTAAACTAATAATTAAATGAGAAATATTAATTAATTTAATTTTAATTTTTTTGTTAAATTTTATTAAAACATCAAAATATATATTTTTAACAAAATTATCACTAAAATTTTAATTAATTTAATTTTGTTAGAGATAAAATAGAAATTAACATAAATAGGAAACATACTTTCAATTAAATTAGAATTATATGTTAATTAATTTCATTTTTATTAGAGATAAAATAGAA
>CATIWK010009492.1:0-12829 GCA_949634005.1 Mallotus japonicus | reverse complement strand
TTTAATAATATAATAGCACGATGACCCTTGTCTTTTGGGCAGAAGGGTCACCATATCCCAAGTGTTTAACTTGGATTGATTGCTTCTTGTAGATGGCTCTGAAAGTGAATAGTTTTTTATATTTTAGTCATCATTATTATTCGTTTAAATTATAAATTGAGATTATGTAGGTAGAATAAATAATGTCCAGTCATAATAAGAAAAAAAAAAAACACTTCATTTGATCCTAGATAATAAACAAGGTTGAATCACCAATGAGACAATTATATATATATATATATAGAAGGTGGTATAAAAATTCTATAAAAACTTTTTAGTTTTGCAGAAAAAAGAAATTTGCAGTACACATTGAGCACATAGTTAACAAGCCAACAGCAATGCACTGCACTAAGAGAAACACGGAAATAAGAAGAAGAAGCTCATACTAGAAGGTGGTATCTGAGTTGCACAATTCCAAACCAGAAATGCAGAGCCTAGTTATTCAACTATTAACAAGTTATTTTGTGTTAGTCCTTCGCCAACGGTGGGATACTCCGGAGACAGTTTCCAATCTCCATCCACCAAGAATTTGATCTCATACCTTATACAGCATCAAAGCAATGCATTAAGAAAGATGACGATCAACTAGTTATTTAGGATTATCAATATGCTTTTACATAAATAAATTGAACGTACCTTCCAGGTCTAAGCAATAAGGTTGTTGTAAACTTGGTAAAAGAACCATCATACTCTGGTGATAAGTGCTCTCCTTGGCTCCATCCATCAAAGCTGCCCATTACTTGCACACTCTATGTAAATGAAAGTTTTGCCTAATGGTTAAAATTAACCATTATACATTACAATTTACTCGGCCAAGTATTTTATAAGAATTATGCTGGCTACCAAAAATATAATAAAATCCAGTGACAAAAAGAATCTCTTGCTAGAATTTGGGTTGGGTCTAAAGTGAAAAGGTCTATTTCATCTTCGATTATCAACGGTGCCCATCACAATGGTCCATTCATATTATCACATAAGAAACATAAGAAAATATCCAGAAAGTAACTTATTCTGAATCACTATACATGATATTCTGCGAATGCATGTTCTATGTAAATGAGAAGAAGATTCAGGATGCTCAATTATTCATGACAGAAAAACAAAGTTATAATGTTCATATTTGCAGATAATGTTCAAAGTTCAAATGCGTCACACCAGAGAATAAAACCTAGGCTTTCACCTTGGAGATCACAGGTTCAAATAACAAGAGTGAAGGATTGAGTGACAAAATTACACATGATTAAATCAATATCAGTTTAACCAATCATTTTGACTCATTTCCCATACATTAGATAAGGGCTGATGGTCAGAAATATAGTCCAGACATATAATAGCACAGTCCCAAAGTCATCACTTCCAGATCCCATTCATTTGCATGAATAAATCAAATTCTTTCACAAGCCACAGTGAATAAAGAAATACGTATGAGTTCATGAAGGTATATTCTTGCATGCTTACCTCTGCCATGCCACACCAGAACAAGTCAACCTCCTTGGATTGTGCAGCATCAACATCCTTTATTTGTTCGCTCAATTTTTCATGGACAGCTTTACAGTGACAAGAAAGAGGGGGAATTTGAACTATTATTAGGAAACAGTGGAACAAGCTCACTCAAACAGAATTTGTAACTTAGTCCACTGTGTCAGAAAAGCAAGATTATATAATCCAAATTTATTGAATGTTTTTTTCTTGGCTTAAAAGAATATCACCACACCACATGTGACACCATTCTATCATTATAAAATATCTTCGAAAGTGGAGAATTCATCAACAAATTTACAAGCAAAAATCATTCTACCTTGTAAACGCAAAAGGAGGTGAGATTGAATGTACTTTCCATTTATCTTTCTTGAACCTTCTGGGATGCCAGATTGGGCTATTTCTTCTGCCAGTTTAACCAAGGCCTGTCCGTCCATAATGAATGAAGGTATTACTAATAGTACTTAGATTCTGTAACACGAAAACATGCATGAGACCATATGCTTTAGCTTGATGCTGAGAACACAACACTTAACACAGAGAACATTAGAAAACCACCCAAATAAACAGGTCAGCCAAACAAATAAAGCTCAAAAATGAACTGCTATAGAGAGAGAATTTACAATCAACTTTACTTATATATGGGAAAGAGAAGTGAAGACTAGCCTAGAATTTTTAGAGAAAGAAATAAACAAATGAATTCGATGGTTATGTGGAAAAGGAGATGAGAGATTGAGGCAAGGTGTTGTGCAGTTTATTACATCTCTTGCTCTCTGTAATCATGCCATCAATCAAGGATTGTAATATAAATCCTGCCAGCAGCTCACAGTTAACCCTTGTCCCATTGACTATTTTGTATATGAACATTTTGGTATATCCATATAACGGTTTGATACAAGAATAATGACTTGGATATCAAAACTTAGAAAAAAGTAAGAAGTAAACCTGAATTCCATGTGCCATTACAGCAAGTTCGCTTTTGAAGTTCACCATTGCATCTTCCTTTACGTGAAGCTACAGAGAAAAGGGAACATAAAGCAAGATATCAATCTTAAGGGCTTTATCCTGATGCAGAAATCACCATGTATGGCATGGGAAAGTAATTTTTCATTCATACATGTATTTCAGATCAGACTTAATTTTTGTGAATTTATATCCAAAAGTAGACACAAGTAAAATAGTTATTCATGTGTTTGATGGAGTTCGAAACTGGAATTATTTATTATGTAAGTCTAAATACAGTCATAATAACTGAATTACACATGATTAACCATCGTCTCTTAGATTTCTTTGACAAGGCATATTTATCTTCCTCACTTGTCAGTGGATGGGAAGGAAAAATGCATGTCATGACTTCAATTATGTATTTTGACCTTATATCATTTAGCTTTTCACATGTGCAAACATCAAAGCTTGATGACGGTTGAGAAAACAAATAAACGATGAATTTTATTCTAATAGCAAACTTTATGTCAACAAAAGTAAATTAGTATATAAAAAAGCTAACAACTCTTTTTTCAATACAATGCACTGAAAGACACTTAAGAACACAAAGAAGCATCAGATTTTACTTTAATACGAATTACAGGTAAATCCACATTCTGTCATATACAAACCTGTCGTTTGAGGAACCGATTATGTTGATTGGCTTCACTTAGTTTCTTAATGAGCTTGTCTCTTTCTGAGTCAGCTAGGAGCATCTTCAACTGAAAATTTAAAGAACATAAGTCTTGGTAGAGGGCAAAATGTACATACTCATCCCAACCACCCTTAATGAAAAGTCACTTAAAATTAAAAAAAGAAAGTATAGGTAAAAGATGAAGCGGAACTTTTACACAAACTACTAAGTGCAGTGTTTGCTACAGGTACCATGGTGTTAGAATGTCTTTTTTATGTAGGAAGGAAGCACTTGTCTTTGTAAAAAGTAAATATTTCTGTCACCAACTGCTAGCAAATTACTTTGATCTCCTAAAGCCCAGAATTTTTAGTTTTTCCATGCCAATACACAATTACAGGTTAAAAATAAATGATATATTTAATGTTCGTCACAAAATAATGAATGTTACAAATATGAGCTCACCTCATCATTGCTTAATGGTTGAGCATCCTCTGATAAATCAGCAGACGCATCTTCTTCATCTTCAAATTGTGCTGATGAAGATTCCTCCAAACTAACTGGCAAGGTACATGTTCTCAAGAATTCCTGGCTCATCCAATGCTTTGTTGTAGATCCAGGAAAAGATAATCTTGGACAACTTGTCTTTATATTGTAAGGAAGCTTATAGTTACATTTCCAATCGAACGTCTGCGAACTCCATGAAAACCATGGTATTTGTCTGCTGATACAGCACCTATGATGATTGTAACAGAAGTTATGATAAGGAAATTCCTGATATCCAAAACCCATCTTTCGAGAAACACTTTTTATCCAGTGAATGTTCCCCAAATAAATTAAAATGCTTTTCAGGGTCAGGAGTGCTTACCCTGTGGTACCTATCTCCATATTGACGGGTCCTCTTGCAAAATAAATACAAAAAAAGAAAACAGAATGTTAGGAGGTTCCTATACCCAGAGCATATGCTAAAAAATTAGATGTTTCAGTATCATTCGCACAATAGTTTGAGAAGTTTTAGTACACCAGTTATGAATTGCTTGAAAAGTAGCATAGTTTTTTTTTTCCCCCAAATTGTTAGAGATTCTCCGCACTACAATTCATAAAGCTTTTAGGAACATTAAAGTTGACCACATCATATTCCGAAATTCCAATTAAATTCTTAGATTTTTTCAGTTTCAGCTCGGCAACAGAAGCAAAAACAGTCTCTTTCCAGCCCTTGATGACCTGACATTCTATGCCTTCCCGCTCCTCCACTCCAACCAAGTGGAGCATGCAGTACGCAAATCAAGATATAGTTTCAATTTATGGTAACTTCTTCTAGTGGGGAGGGTTGTGATGGGCAAATATATTTAATTCCCTAATTTACAGATTCAGCTAATACGTCTATAACCTATTCGATGAAATTCCTCAAAGAACAATATCACTCGCAGAGTGAATTCTAAAACTCTTTTCCTGATTGTCTCCATTTCTGTTAATCTTTTACCATTAAATTCAAGGAATTCACAATTTACCAAAAAAAAAAGGATTGCATGCATATATAACTGATGATAACACTAAATAAAGAATATGAAAAGCAATAAAGTGAATGAAGTGGCAAAGAGAGGAGAAGAAGAATATATTACCCAAGTAAAAAAGCGGCGGTGTGGTGGACTACGGAGAGCAGTGCAAGCTAACAAGAAAGATTTTTTCGGTTATAAGCTGTTAATGTATCAATTAAGCTGTTCAGCGAGAACTTTGAAGCCAGGATTTTTGTGTTGAAGTGGTGAGTGGCGAGTGGCGAATGAAGTACGGTGACACGTTGCGAGTTCCTAGAGATATAGAGTTTTAGTCCTCACATCACTTGAGCAGTGGGAATTCCAAAAGGAAACACCACGTGGTGAATTATAAGAAGCCAAATGTTTTTTGGAACAAAAAATTTAAAACTAAAATTTTATGCAATTTAACATTTACATTTTCATAAAAAAAAAAAAAAAAAAAAGGATAATGACATTTTTAGTGTCTCAACTTTTCCGTTTTTGCTATTTGAGTGTCTAAATTTTTTTTTTTTTTTTGCAATCAAGTGTCTGAACTTTTGAAAAGCATACTAATGTAGTGTCTCCGACTGATTTTGATGCTGACTGAGTGCTTAGTCAGATCAAACAGGACTCACTTTTATCCCAGTAATTAACCATATCATTTGCCACATGTGTTGCATTATTTAAAGGATAAAATTACCTTTATTCAGTCACCCTTCATGTCTGCTGTAGAAGTTACTGTTGAGGTTATTTTTGTCAATTCATAATATTTAATAAGGGTATTTTTGTCCTTTAAATAACGCAATACACGTGGCACATGACATGACTAATAATTGGGATAAAAGTGGGTCCAGTTTGATCTGACTCAGCACCTAGTCTGCCGGAGACACTATATTGGTATGCTTTTCAAAAGTTCAGACACTTGATTGCAAAAAAAAAAAGTTTAGACACTCAAATTGCAAAAACGGAAAAGTTGAGACACCAAAAATGTCATTATCCCCCATCAATTTAGTAAATCTGATTAATTAATTCAAATTAACATTTTAATAAAATTTAGTTTGCTCCAAAATTTTTATTTCTTAACAAATTTACTAAAATTATTGTATAGGTTAGTTATTAGATTCAATTTAGGACAAACCCATTAGTTGATCCCCCAACTTATCGTGTTTTTTGTAATTGATCCCCCAACTTTTATTTTAAAGAATTGAGTCCCCTAACTTTAATTTTTCTTTGATTGCATCCTTATTTGACGGTGATTTCAAAATTGAACATTTTTCCGTCTGCTTCTGTCTGCTGTTGGCCACCATGGACTTCATTGTCCAGCTCAATGGATGACGTGGACTCAAAAAGGTAAGAGACAAGCCAATGACAGTAAAACGATGTCGTCCACCTAAAAATAAAAATGCATCAAGCCTCTCCTTCCTCTAAACCCTTCATCTTGCTCCCCCGAATGGACCCACCTCCACCACCTCAGCCTCTCGCAGCCGCCGCCGCTACCACTGCCACCACTGCTGCAGTCACCGTCCCTCCCATCATTGCCTCCAACACAACCTTACCTACAGCCTACCCAAACTCGATCGACTCGTCACCATGAAGCTCTGT
Organism: Mallotus japonicus; assembly: GCA_949634005.1. NCBI lineage: Eukaryota > Viridiplantae > Streptophyta > Magnoliopsida > Malpighiales > Euphorbiaceae > Mallotus > Mallotus japonicus. The sequence continues at coordinate 6,580 of CATIWK010009492.1, read as the reverse complement.
CTCATGTGTTCCTACGGCGGCCACATCGTCCCTCGCCTGTCCGATTCAAAGACTGCTCTGTGTACACCTCAATGTTTCGCCCATGAAACAGCAGCAAGAATAGCAGTTGCTTCAGCAGCAGAAAGCGCAGCCTGGGAAGAGAGCTTTCCCATGATGAAATCAATGTAATTATCATCCACTATGACCACCCAACAACTGTTTGATGATATGTTGTTGTTTTTCTTGAATATTGTAAGAGTTGCACCCATCTTTGAACTCTCCACCATCATTAAAATTAAAATTTAACACGGTCGAGGATAAACAGAGTGAGGGGGAGTGGTGGTGGAGTGTGGTGTGGATGCACTTTAAGGTACATAGTCCAGTTATCTACCTGAATGAGACTTGCAATGGAGGGAAAAATTGAAGATATTGTGAAGAGAAAGCAACTTCCATTTCAATTCTTCCTCATTAATTTCTTACATCAAGCAATCAACCCACATTTATCACCTCAAAATAAGTTTTACAAACCTGTATTTTCACTGTGAGAAAAAAAACCAATAGCAGTTAATCAACTACCTGCCCCTGTTTTCCCTCCAGGATTTTACCATGTTGGCTCTTGCTGAATAAGATATTGTCCAACTCACAACTCACAATTTCACTGCTTTCACATTTACCATGTTGGCTTCTCTGCACATTGCGGGAGGACAGTAAATAGTACATGCTTATCGCACCTCCAAGTATTCTCACATGTTCCAACTCATTTGCATCTACTGCTTTGATGTCATTGAGCTATCTGACTGGAGCATATTTCCCTGTGTTCAACATAGGGTCTAATGAAGGTCCTCCGCCACCAGACCTCGAAGGCTCTCTGGAGATTTGGGCAGTTATCACCAGCCTTCAGAAAACTGCCCAACCAAGTGAGCAAGATACTCTGTTGATTGTCCAATGGTAGAGTCAGGATTGTCCTCCCAATGCCTTCCACCACTACCTTCTGGTCAAATGAGCGGCAACCATATTGCAACCAACTGTAGTCATTGATCAATGACTATAACCAGGTTTGTAATAGCAAGTGGCGAGTGTCCTTTGACGGTAGCAACTCCCAAACCCGCCTGTAAATTGGTTTCAAAGATGGGCGCCTGTAAATTGGTTTCAACCTGAACAACCCAAACCTGCTGCTTTAACTAAAGCTTCATGTCTTTTTCCGGTCAAAATTCCAGCCAAACCAAGATCCAAACGATGAAGCAACACCTTTCTGCTGAAGCAACTCCCGCCTCTTCGTCTGAAATTGAAAGTGATGAAAGGAGGAGATCGAGGTATAAGATTCAGATTGGGCGAGTTCACCAGCGTCTTCGTCGCAGTACACGTTATTAACAGCTGAGGAAGTGGAATCATGAGGTGAGCGAGACATAGCTATGGAAGATAAAGGAAGAAGTTAAGGAAGAGGAACGACATTGTTTAAGGTGGAGAAGTGGCGGCAGAGGATAAAGAGAGTGAGAGGAGTGGTGGTGGTGGAGTATGGTGTGAGAGTGGTGGCTTTGGGGTGGAAGAGTATGACATGGTTTTCTTTTTGATTCAAAACGACAGCGTCTTATTTAGTTGTTGATATCCTTCAGCTGATGGAGTCCACAGTGGCCAATAGATAACGGACTTAATTAAATTTTGAAATATCTGTCAGAAAAGGATTAAATGAAAGAAAAATAAAAGTTGGGGGACTCAATTCTTCAAAATAAAAGACAAGGGACCAATTGCAAAAAACACGATAAGTTGAGGGACCAAAGAATGAGTTTGTCCTTCAATTTATGATATATTTAAAAATATGAAATTTAAAACTTTAAAATTTAAATTTCAAAATTTTTTAGATAATTTTTTTCTTTTTTCTAATTTCATTCTCAATTTTTTAAAGTGAACTTATGATCTAAATTGAATAGAAACTCAAAAACTCAAAAAATTAAAATATTGAAAATAATATTTTATGATTTATATATAATTAAAAATTTTTACAATCCCTTTAAGAATATGCAGCCTATAACAATATTTGGCTCTTTAGTAATTGATTCATGTATAACTAATTAAAATTAATATTTTTTTTTAACATTAGTTATTAGATTCAACCTTTTGAATTTCAGCCATTGAATTCTATTTAATTTAGTAACCAATTATCACTTAATTTTCAATTATTCACTTCTTTTATTAAATATGTTATGCTAATTTCTATTTTATTAAATTAAAATTTTTGGATTTTTATATATTTAATTTAAATTATTATAAATATTTTTATATTTCATCATTTTTATTAACATAATTAAGGAGTTACTATGATTATTATCACTATATAAATTACTATTTCATTACTTAAAACTCTATATCGGAAGGCCCTATATATAAGTGATTATTCCATTATATTCCTTTGAAAAACTAGAAAATATAGATTTCACATTTCGTTTGCACCTTTCATCATTATTATTATTTTTTTCTACATCTACATTTCGTTTTCTTTTTCATCACTGACAGTATGCAATGAAAATGAAATAGCAGTTCATAAGCACATGGGTTAGGACATATATAAGTAGGGTATGCGGTTTGCTAGTAAATGTATCCATCGTACAATTTCACAAGGTATTTAATTGCGATTTATGGTGTGGAACACTACAAATGTGATCCCAAAATTTTATTTGTGATGCCGCCGAATAGTTATGTTTGATTGACGTCCATTATAATGTTCATAATTAATAGCATAAACATATATAATATGCATTTGAATAAATAAAAAAATTAACATATACATGCAATAGGATCACACATTGACTAATTTTATCTTTAGCCATAATATAAATGTATAGAGCAGTAGCCTTAATGTCTTTAGCCTCATTCGTTTTTATTCAATATTAAGCTTAGGTTATCACAAACCAATAGTTTTTCAAACATCAAGCTTTTGATAGTAACCCATACAAGCAATGAGCAACTTTGCGTAGGAGATTTCTCTTTAGGTTTCTCTAAATGTATTACAAAAGATAGGTTTTGTGTTATGGACGTATATGTGTGCTAGCATACAACACCTGTAACTTGCATACACCATGTTCTAATTATATACCAGTTGTTGCACCTCATGCCACACTTATATATATATGCGTGCTGTAATCCTAATTTAAATTGGCTTAGGACAAGCATACATGATCTAAACATTTTAGAATTTAGGTCCAACCGTTCAATGGTTTTGCGCACACCATAAGTCCAATTAATTAAGTTTTAATGTATTTAAGTGAAGTTCACGCACAATAAAAAATTTAAATTAGAGTTATATATTTATTAGGTTAGATCTATGTAATACTAAGCTATACTCATTTTAGACCTTTGCTGTCCTTCGAAGTCCTTTTTGGGTTAAATCCATATTAGTCGGATTCTACATACCGGATACCGAGTACATCAAATGCGAAAAAAAGTCAAGTCTGACTTGGAACATTTTTCAATGCCATATCAAATCATCATTACCGGTGTGACTAATTAGGCTCTTAAGCATGTTAACGATGAGCACGAATTATAATATTGATTAGATTAGATAAATCATAAAATGTGCATTCATTATTAATTCTCTAATTAATTAATTAACTTATATTCATAGATCATAGTTGGCATCTAGCAATATACCATAACCACGATCAACAAGGTTATGATATAGCGTTTCAATGAATGATTTCTCTCGATCAACTCTATAAAATAACCAATTGTATTAGTTCTTATTATAATGTCAATGATACGTGAATCCCATACATGAAATACATTTCATCATCTTCATTCCAGTCAACCTATGCAAGAATCTAATATCAATAAATATCAAGAAACAGTTAGGATAAATTCACATTACAAATTACCCACTTTTATTTATTAAATTGAAATGATGTTTGGAGTGCAAACGGTAGTGTATATAATTATATTAAATAGTTATTAGAAGATTTTTATTATTCTTATGGTCTTAATTAGATTGAATTGAATTAATTATAGATTTCAATTTAACTTTAAATAACAATACTTCAAATAAAAAATAAAAAATAAAAGAAGTGGTTCAGATAAAAAAATAAAAATAAATAAAAGAAGCTCCTAAAATAGAGGACTAGAACCGTGTACAATTAATTGCAGCAAACTCACATGACATTAGCAAAAGATTGAAGCTTCTAGTATCGGATTATAATTTTTTTATTATCAATTCTTCAGATTTGATTACGAATGAATTCAAAAGCATACAGCACTCATGAAAATCATCTATTCTCTCACAAAATATCACAGTCCAACTAATTATAAAAATTAAAATTTCTGCTGACTCAATATTCCAACAATCAATGAGTTTTCACATTTCATTTCTACCGGTCTTCATAATTTTTCTCGCTACATTTACATTTTATTTTCTTTTTCATCGCTACCACTATGCAATGAAAAAGAAATATCAGTTCATAAGCACATGGGTAGGACATACACAATACAAGTAGTGTGTCTGAGTGTAGAAATATATAAAATATTGTAGTAATCTCAAATATTTAATCACTATTCAGTCATAATAAAACATTGACTATGATCAAGTTTAGAAATATATATATATATATATTTTAATGTGATGACAATCTCGTAATTATAATCTTGTTATAATTTCTCTTACATAGACTGTATTCCATAGATTCTTTTTTTTATGTTAATTATATTATTAACTAGAAATAAAAGAGATGAAAATACTTATTAATAATAAAGTTTGTCACCAAGACATCTTGATCTTGTGGTTGGACATTCACCAAAGTAGTTTCATGGTGTGGGTTCAAACCCCATCAAAAAGTTTCGGTTAGCATCTTCCATTATATGTCCTATAAAATAATTGGTTTCAGTATCCCACCACAATTACAATCTATCTGTCAATCATTTTCATTTTTTCACCTTAATTTTCTTGTTTTCACATTTTTATTTCCACCAATCTTCCATTGCCTACCTCATAACCTTTTATTATTCCCTCAATTTGAATGGTCAGGTCAACTAAACACAAGTTAGAGTCAACTAAAGTAGTCTTCCATTACTCTTTTTTTTTTTTTGGGGTCCATTGTAAAATTTTCTGAGAAACTAGAAAAGATTTCAGGAAATTCTTCGTTGGCTGCCACATTTAGACAACATGCATGAAGCGAATGCCCCACTCTACAGCCAATATGCTTGTGGTTTGGTGATAAATTTCTGTGCAATTGTTTTCATTTCTGTGTAGTTGTTTTCTTTTGGACACATTTGGCCTCTTGGAAAATAATTCGTTTTAGTGTCCCACCATGATCGCAATCTTTCACATTTCACAATTTCCTGATAACGTTCTCTTGTTTTATCTATAATTTTCCAATCATCAAAGTAAAACACAAGTGTAATTCATCAATCAAGCTCCAACCGCTAATAAGCCTGTGGTTTGGTGAGAAGGTCAATAGAACTAATGAGATTTATTTTTCATTTTTTCCTTTTTTTTTTTGAAATAATTTTTCATTTTTTCCTCGAACTTAAAGTTTATAAAACTAATATTTTAGTGAATTTATCCACCAATTTAGTAAATCTGATTAATTAGTTCAAATTAACATTTTAATAAAATTTAGTTTGCTCCAAAATTTTTATTTTTTAACAAATTTACTAAAAATATTGTATAGATTAGTTATTAGATTCAATTTATGATATATTTAAAAATATGAAATTTATAACTTTAAAAATTAAATTTCAAAATTTTTTAGATAATTTTTTTTCTTTTTTCTAATTTCATTATCTATTTTTAAAGTGAATTTATGATCTAAATTAAAATAATTTAAAATATTGTAAATAATATTTTATGATTTATATATAATTAAAAAATTTTACAATCCCTTTAGGAATATTCAGCCTATAAGAGTATTTGGCTCTTTAGAATTGTATGAAGTTTAACTAATTAAAATTAATATTATTTTTAACATTAGTTATTGGATTCAACCTTTTGAATTTCAGCCATAAAATTCTATTTAATTTTGCAACCCATTATCACTTAGTTATCAATTATTCTAAATATGTTATGCTAATTTCTATTTTATTAATTAAATTTTTTGGATTTTTATATATTAAATTTAAATTATTATAAATATTTTTATATTCGATCATTTTTATAACATAATTAAGGAGATACTGTGATTATCATCATATATAAATTACTATTTCTTTACTTAAAACTCTATATTGCTTCCACTCTTATACTATCATTATATTTAATTTTATCTTTATTTTTAAAATTTAAAAATGGATAAAGAATTAGTAAATAATTAAATAAAGAATTTCAAAAATATTGTGTTTTAAGTAATTTTTCTTAAATTTATAATTTGTTTAACATTTTCAAAGATACATGTGTCTTAAAATTATTTATTTATTTTTTCGCACAAGGTATGAGCCAAAGTCTAGTTCAAGTATAATTTTAAGAAAATAATAGATAAACATAATATATTCTTTTTTAAAAAATTTTCTTTTTTAAGTTGTTAGCTTATAAAAATAGTTTAATGAATTCAAATTAATCATAATTAAATTAGATAATACATTTCATCATCTTCATTCCAGTCAACCCTACGCAAGAATCTAA
>CATIWK010009433.1:0-13077 GCA_949634005.1 Mallotus japonicus | reverse complement strand
AAAAATAGAACCATTCTCAACATGGCACGAAGTATGCTTAAGAGTAAGAGAATGCCAAAGGAATTTTGGGCAAAAGTTATGGCTTGTGCCGTATATCTATCAAATTGTCTCCAACAAGAAGTGTATGGGGCAAGACACCATAAGAAGCTTAGAACGGAAGAAATCTCGACATCTCATATTTAAGAGTTTATGGAAGCATAACTTATGTGCATGTACCCAATAAGCAAATAAGTAAGTTGGATGATAAAAGTGAGAACTTCATCTTTATTGGCTATAACACCAATTCTAAAGGCTATAAATTGTATAATTCTAATAGTGGAATGATTCTCATTAGCCGAGATGTAGTATTTTATGAAGAAGGCGAATGGGATTTTGGATCTCATATAGACGATTTCAACTTCAGACCTGACTTTAATGAAGAAGAAGAACAACTAATGATGATGGAGCAAGCAATAGAAGAGCCCACTACACCACCTGCTTCACCAATGTGAAGTGATAAAGGAAATTCACAGCCATCTTTCCTAGCTAAAAGAAATGAAGAACGCACAAGAAGTCTTCAAGATCTCTATAAGATGACTGATTGACTCTAGAATCTCACTCTTTTTTGCCTTTTTGCTAATTATGAACTAGTAAACTTCCAAAAAGCTATGCAAGATGGAAAATGGAGGAAAGCAATGGATGAAGAAATTGAGGCCATCGAGAGAAATGACACTTGGGAACTTACTCAATTTCCCAAAGGTCATAAAGCTATCAGTGTCAAATGGGTGTACAAAGTAAAGAAGAATGCTAATGGAGAAATCAAAAGATACAAAGTAAGACTCGTGGCGAAAGGATATAGTGAAAGAGTTAGAATTGACTATGATGAGGTATTCGCTCCCGTTACTCGTTTAGAAACAATTAGATTAATAATTTCTTTGGCAACACAAAATAAGTGGAAGAAACATCAAATGGATGTAAAGTATGCTTTCCTAAATGAAGTTCTTGAAGAGGAAGTCTACATTCAGCAACCACCAGGCTATGAAGTCAAAGGACAAGAATCCAAGGTTCTGAGGTTAAAAAGGCTCTCTATGGATTGAAGCAAGCACCAAGAGCATGGAACAATCGAATTGACAAGTACTTTTAAGAGAATGGTTTCACTAAATGTCCCTATAAGCACCCTCTCTATAGCAAGATCAAGGATGGAGATGTTTTGATTTTACTTGTATGTGGATGATTTAATCTTCACCAAGAATAATCTAAGCATTTTTGAAGATTTTAAAAGGGCAATGGTAAAAGAGTTCGAGATGACAGATATTGGATTGATGGCATACTACCTCGGCATTGAAGTCAAGCAAAAGGAAGATGAGATTTTCATCTCGCAAGAAAGCTACATAAAGGAGATCCTCAAGAAATTCAAAATGGATGATTGCAACCCAATAAGCACACTGATGGAGTGCTAAATCAAGTTGTTCAAAGACGATGAAGCAGAAAAAGTTGATCCAACACTTTTTAAGAGTTTAGTTGGATGTTTGCGGTATCTAACTTATATAAGGCCCAACATTCTTTACGCAACAGGATTTGTGAGTCGTTAGATGGAGATTCCAACAACCACTCATTTTAAGGTTGCAAAGAGAATTATTCGCTACCTCAAAGGTACAATAGACTTTGGCTTATACTATTCAGTTTCTGATGTCTACAAGTTTGTTGGATAGAGTGACAATGATTGGGCTAGAGATAACGATGATTGAAAGAGCACAACTACACAACTTTCACTTGGATGTCAAAGAAGCAACCAATTGTCACTGTCTCAACATATGAAGCTGAGTATGTTACTACTACAACGTGTGTTAGTCATGCAATTGAGCATATCAAAAGTGGAACCAACAGAGATTCATGTCGACAAGTCTGCAATAGCTTTGGCCAAGAATCCAATTTTTCATTACCGAAGCAAACACATCGACTCACGATACCACTACATAAGAGAGTGCATCACAAGAAAGGATGTACATTTGGACAACGTAAGATCTCATGATCAAATCGCAGACATTTTCACCAAGCCATTAAAGAAACAAGAATTTGTCAGATTGAGAAACACACTAGGCATTATAAAACAAGTTTAAGGGGGAGTGTTGAGAGATAAACTTGTTTTACCCAAGCCCATTAGCAAGTCCAAGCTCATCAAAAGGAAGCTTCTAAAGTTAGGTGGTTAAATTATTGCAAGAAGTAATGAACGTGGAAGATTAGTTGGTGTGAGTTGTATTGATTTTAAGTGTATGGTTAGGATTTAATTATATTTGCTTATTTGAGTGGTTTATATTGATTCTCTAGTAGTATAAATAAGTCTCTTGCAAAGAGGTTTATGCATCAAAAAGAAAAAAAGAAAGAAGAAGAAGTGTGAGGAAGCAAAGTTTCTAAGTGTGTAAGATTATTTAATAAAGATTGTTTTTGAGTGTTTAGTCCTCCAACAAGATCTACCATGGATCTATAAAATATATAAATAAAAACACAAAAAAAAAAAAGGAAAAGAAGGAGGTATTTTGGCCAAAATGGCCAACACCACCTCAAAAACCACTATGAAGTTGAAAGAGGTTTTGTAGAGAGAAGAAAAAACACATATTTTCACTTAAACATTTTTTATTTTTTCATAACATTTAGAGGTATGTGATTTTATTTTTTAACATTTTTATATAATATTAACATTATCATTATTTTACAATAAAACTATAATATAACACTCTCTTTCAATAATACAATTACTTTACATGTAATTTACCATCAATATAACTACTTATATACTTTTAAAAATATTACAAATTTATTTTAAAAATTATTTTTATTCATAATAAAATTAAAAATATATCTTATTTTTATTTACTATGAATTTATTTTAATTAGTTGAATATTATACTACTTAGTAAATCATTTTACTATTAAAAAAATTCATATTATCTTAAAATTATATAATATATTTTAAACAATATTACTGAGTATGATATCAAAATGCAAATAAAAATAAACTACAGAACTTTAAATGTTACGAAAAATACTACATACTTTTTAATGAAAAAGTGTCTAACAACAGGGTATTTTATTTTACTTTTCTCAAAATAAAAATAGGAAGCCAACTAATTGGCTTGGTTTGATTGGGTTTGATTCAATATGTAAATAATTTTTATTTGATTTTGATTTTGTATATTTTAATTTGGTTCGATTTTAGTAATAAAAAACATGATTAAACCGAACTGAACTGATTTTTTAAAATATTTTTAATTTATATTAATATTTATAGTTCAATTTGGTTTGTTTAACTATAAATGTTTCAAATTAGATAAATAATCGGTTTTTAAATATGCAACTTATAACCAAATTATATACTATTAAAAAAAATATTCAAATTAGAGTTATTTAAATTTAATTTGAATAATCGGTTCGCATGTTTTTTTTAAATAGTAAATAAATCAACTATAAAAATTAATAACAGTAAAACTTATAAATTTTATTAAAAATAGTATAAACATACAAAAATCAATAAGTTCAAAATTATAAAAATTTAACAAGTTCAAACCGATCAAATCAAATTTAATCGAATTAAAAAATTTCAATTTGTTTCAGTTAGCTTTATAATCTCTTCTAGTTCGGTCTTATTATTTTCAATATTTTTTATTGGATTCAACTTTATATATTTTTAAACCAAATCAAATTAAATTGATTTATCCTCTTTAAACTGTCACCGGCCGCTAAACGGTCAATTATATATGAAAAAATTTAAAAGAAATGAAGGTCAAGTTGGCCTTCAACTTTTTGCTAAAATTAAATTAGTCCTTTTACAATTGTTTAGATCAATATAGCACTGAACTACAAAATAAGACTCAAATTAACTCTAATAATTGCACTAATCTCTTATTTTTGGACAAATAAATAAAGGACCCCCTAAACATTTACAAATACCTCTCCTATGTTTTAATTAGTTAATAAACTATTCCTTATTTTAGTAAAAAAAAATTAAAATTTTAAATTATATTTAAAATCAAAATTTATTTGTATCATATAAATTCAATTATCCACTAATATTTGTTTTGGTAGTTTTGAAATATAAACATCTTGAATTTATATATATTTATTTCATTTTTAAAATTATGCTTGGCACCCAAATTTATTTATATATAAAAGACATAAATGTGTATGAATGTGAATTTGTATTAATGCAATATATTATTAGTTTTTAAAAAAATTTATGATATATATATATATACATTTATTCTTCTAGAATATGAATAAATTTGAGTATTAGTATGATTTAAAAGATAAATATAATGCACAACTATATTGTAAATATATATATATTTTTTATGAATGATTAAATTTATATTTTTATATAAAATATTATTAAATTATTAAATTTTATATGGTATAAATAACTTTGAGTTTTAAATATAATTAAAAATTTTTAGCTTTTTGTTAAAATTATTTTTTACTATAACAGGACTAATTTTGTTAATTAAGTTAAATATTAGGGAGATTATTGCAAATGTATAGGGGATCTTTTGTTTATTTATAAAAAAATAAGGGGGTTAGTGTAATTGTTTAGACTAATTTGATCTTTGTTAGTATTGGGGTCAATTTTCATAACCCTAAAGGCCAATGATGAAACATGAAAATGCATCACCATTCAATAATATTGATGAAGAGAAATATTTTTCAAGCCATTTCAAACCTAACCAAGACACTGAAACCTTACTCGATTACCAATTAAATCTTATTAAGACCAAATCAAACTCTAAACTGACCTTTATTTAACCTTGACAAGGGTGAGAAAGAGGTTTTAACGTTTGCAAGAGGAAGAAGTTGTATGAGTAGTATCCTTTATGTCAATAAGTAAAACCCTGAAAAATGGTTATTCTGTATCTATTTTTATGCTTTCCAAACTGGTTTTTATTCCACGAGCCTTGATTTAACCTTTGAAAACCCAATGATGAAAAGTCAAACTTTGGTCAACTAACCTTTTTGGATGTCAAATTGAATTTTCGAGCTCAAATTTTAGTTTCAAACTATCTTTTCTGGTTACAGTATGTTTGTAGGTCCCTTTTGGCAAAAAGTCAAAATTTTGACATCTAGTGGTCAAAGCGGGCCTTATACACGTCCACCTCATCATATTACTCTTAAAATAAAGCACAATTTCCAAAAGTAATCTACAAGTATGAAATATTCCATTTTTGAAATATGCTATGTTAAGTGTCACTTGAAGAATATATATGTATATACCTTTTACTCTTTAAACATTTATTTTTAATAACTTATTACATCACTTGCCATTAGATTGTTTGTCTATAAATAATGACTCCTAGGTTCCCAAAAGGGGACTAACGGATAATCAACACTTGAAAGCCTCTATAGTTATGAGATTATCAAAGAGAGATGTGAGTAATCACTAAAAAATTGAGAGAAAATAGAAAAATCTAGACAAAATTCTACCACTTCTCTTACTCTTTTAAACTCATCTCCAAAACTCACCCAAAAACCATCCAAAAACTCCTACAAATACACAAAAATTCCAACACAAAATCCATATAAAAAATAACACCAAATCAACCTCTAAAACAACCTTTAAATACCACTCAAGTCCATTAACTTCAATCTCATTCTCTTCATCTAATTTCTTGTTTTTGGTGAGTTTTAGTATAAATTATAAGGCTAAATACATTTAAAAATACCTCTTCAATTTTATTTTGAATGTATTTTGGGGTTTGGGGCATTAATCTTTTGATTCTTCATCAAAAATTTCGTTCGGAGTGCAATCAATGCACAAGTGGCTGGTTTTGGCACATAAACAACCGATAGCTATTCATAGGAAAAAATCGGCCATATTCATTAGTTTAGCCAGCTATTCCTTTGGCTAAAACCGGCTTGACATCATTAAAACTAACCATCCTCTATTTTGGTTAAAAATGATTCCAATGATGGTTCTTAAGGCTTCCACTACAAGAAAACAACAGAATAGTGATGAAAGTTTTCATCGCAAATCATATTTACTAATGGATTAGTGACAGAATTTTTGTTATCACAATAGTAGTTGTCGCTATATTTAACGATAGAGGAAGATTTCGTCAAACAATTTTATGAAGGATTTGTGACTGAAATCCATCACAAAGTTGTGACGAAAATAGTTTCCGTCACTAAAAATTCACTATCGATAAAAGGTATTTCTATTACAATTTTGTGATGGATTAGTGATAGAAATCCATCACAATTTTATGATGGATTAGTGACAAAAATCCGTCACTAAGTTTTCCATCACTAATCCATCGCAAATTATTTCATCACTTTCCATCACTAATCCATTGCAAATTATTTCATCACTATTCCATCACAATTTGGTCAGAGATTTGTGACAGATTCGTGACGGATTACTGTCACTAAAGCACCAATCCATCACTAAGTTACTCGTCATTAGTCCCACTAATCCATCACAATTTAGTGACGGATTACTGACAAAATTTCCATCACTAATCCGTCATAATTTATTAATGATATGCCCATCACTATTCCTTCACTATTATTTTTTTATCCTGTTATTATATTTTATATAATTTTACTAAATTAAATGTTATTTCTAATTAGAATATATTTAATGCATTTTAAATAAAATTAGAGAGAAATTGAAATTCAATAATGAAAAATGCATTTCATAAGATAAAATAAATAGCATACATAAAAAAGTATAAAAGTAATACAAGTCAAACATAATTAATAATAAACATCTACAACAATAATGTTTTACACATCAAACATCAAATAAGTCATCACCTAGCTTAAGGTGCAGAAGATCTTGATCCATGAAATTCTTGAGCAGATTGCATATGCTTCATGAAGTGCCTTATCTACTCTTCTATCTTATGTAGATGCTCTTTTTGGGCATTTAACTTAGCAATCGTTCTATATATACGAGCTCATCCTGCACAATCTCTTTAACTCAAGCTGTTGATGCAGCAGCCTGTGATGGATATGAGGTCCTGCTACTCTGAAAGGAAGTAAGATAGATAGATGTAGCCCGTGAGCCAAGACCATATACACGTCTCCTCTTCTCCCCACCTGCAGCCTTAAAATAAAGGGTGTCTATGTCAACTGGTGGAGGTTGTGAACCATCATCCCAAGGCTGAGAGGTAGAAGACACCAACTCCTCCATGCGATCCTAAATTAAAAAATTGCATGTTCAAGTTAATTTTAGAATTTGGGATTTAATAATTATAAATAAAATTAAAATTACCAAATAATTAAAGATGAACCTACATTCACTTGCTTTGACCTCGCATCCACAAATATTCCATCTTTTTTCATATGCATTTTCTTGAATAGCTCCCAACTGTTGGGCCCGCATTATAACTCTTCAGCCTTCAGCAGCAATAAGTTAGTAATTACATATTTAGAATAATAAAATAAAAAAAATAAAACTCTCAAAACTGAAAACTAGCCCACTAAATAACATTTTTAAAGAATGCTCCACCGTAGATTGAGATCTGTGCGATACTAGGACCACCCATCTCACTTTGACGATTCCGTTTATATTTGCGAGCTCTATTTTTCCATTCTGGAGTGTTCTAATATTGTTGCCAATTATCCTAAATTTCCTAGCTCACACAACGGGGCATGCCATTCTTAGAATGCCTCCAAGTGTGGACATGTTTGGTACACTATATTTTAACATTTTGCCACCAACAGCTCTCAATAGCCTCTTCATTTATAGGGTCCCAAGTGTACCTCTTCTGCAATACAAAAAATTATAAATAATGAACACAACAATATTTTTAATTGTGAAATATAAAAAACAAACTAAACTGATAATTGTAGAATCCTTTTTAAATTTATTTTTAGGGATAAGTACAAAAAAGTACCATGTGGTTTAGCACTTTTTCACTTCAAGCCCTATGGTTTTTTTTTTTTTTTTTGTGACACTTCAACACCATGTGGACTATGTTGTTAGCAAATCTAAGCCAAATTACTAATACTGTTAACTATGATGACGTGGACATTGACATGATGATGTTGATGATGTGGATGCTGATGTGGGTGTTGACATGCTAACATGGATGCTAATGTCAGCGTCCACGTCAACATAATTAACAGTGTTAGTGATTTTGTCATAGATTTGCTAACGGCAGATATCACAGAATACTGAAGTGTCACGAAAAAAACCATAGGGCTCGAAGTGAAAAAGAACTAAACCACAAGGTACTTTTTTGTACTTATCCCTTTTATTCACACAAAAATGTACTAAATATTTTAACCTTAAACTCCTCCAACTAGAAGTCTTTAAGATCTCTTGAGATATGCTTCCCACTATATGCAGTTGCTTTTAACATAACTTTTTAGCCATATAAGTATATATTAATTGACCTAAAGAAAATAAAGTGCAACCTACAGGAACTAACCTGGAAAAAAGTAATGTTACATATAAAAATAAATGGGAGAACCAGTCATTATGAGCTTTAATCATACTAACTTGGAAAAAACCAATGTCATATAGAAACACATACACCAATATCATAAACAAACATAAACTTGGAAATAACAATGTCACACACACAACAAACACCCATAAATACACATAAGAAAAATTATATAGAAAAATTCTTTACTTATTTTCTTCAACTCTAATCAATAGTCTGCTTGTATGGTCTGTGGATAATGATGTAGAAGGAGCTGTGACAGTAGTATGTGCTGCAGATGGTGGTGGTGTAAGGACATCCTTACCATGTTCAACAGAAGTGGTCGGCAAGCTACTCATAGCTATAAAAAAAATATGGTGATTATACTTAAAAAACCAGTAAAAATATCAACACAACATGACATTAATTATAACATTAAATAATAAATTCCATATATATTATTTGAAATAATTATAATAAAATATGTATCTAATCATTTAGTAGTCTTCATCATCATTAAATTCTTGGTCTCTGTCACTGTCATCATCATCATCATCATTAAATTCTTGGTTTACTTAGTTATCTTAATCATCATCATTAAATTCTTATTCTAATCAGTGTCTTCATCATCATCAGCTTCATAATCATCATCTTCTTCAATTTGCAACTTCAATTTAGCATTTTTCTCGATTTTAGTATCATCAATATAAACAAATGAACTATTTTCATCGTTCAGAGATTGATGTCTATCATCTATTTCTGCATCAATTCCATAGTGATTCTGACATCCTCTTAAAATGCCATCACATCAGAAGGTATACATGCATTTGAGTTTGGTACCTCTAAAATAGACCTTGCTTTTATTTTTCAAACAGCTAACCAATCATTCACATTTCTCTTCAAAGTAGGATAAGCTGAAAAATACACTTGTGTAGCTTGCACATCAAGAATAAATGGTTCATATTTTTTGAATACTCTTTCGCTTTTAACATCTATAGGTTTGTATTACATGTGAATTCTTGTACCATGATTCAAGGTTGGATCAAACCATGAACACTTGAATAGTACAGTTCTTTTGATTGGTAGAGCAAGGTACTCCAACTCTAAAATTTCTTATAGTTGATCATAGTACTCTAGCTCATTTATACTATGGCTAAATCCTTTAATGCACACTCCACTATTTGAACCATGTGTCCCCTGTGTAGAACTTATATCCATTAACATAATACCTTGGAAATACTTTCACCATATAAAGTGGTCCCTTTGCAGGGCCTTTGATCATTTGGTTAAAGATGTTGCATAATTGTAGATGTGCCTATATACAACAATTATGAGAAATCAATTACTTATAGAAAATACTACATATTATTTCATTTTTAAATTCTAAAGATTAGTTACAAACATAATTCTCAAACCATAATGAAAACTCTATCTTAAGTTTTGCATCAATTTCTGAAGCTTCAATATGAGGTTGAAATTGCCTCAACTCTGAGTCAAAGATTCTATATTCATAAAGTAAATTTAGTGTTATTGTTAGTGTATTTACTGAATGTATGGCTTTACTTCATGACAATTCAACAATATGTATGTGCGAGCTGCATTATATATATTCCATATCATTTAAACATCTGGATTTTGCTTTTCCCAATGATCAACCAACACATTTAAATATGGAAAGCATTTGAGGATCTTCTTCCAAATCAAATCCAAAACCATTACTATTGCGCGACACCCTTTGATGTCGTGTATATACATAAGGTTGAAAATAGTGCGCACAAAATTATAAAGCTTCTTCAATAAAGTATGCATTACATTTTGAACCTTCAATTTTTGCTTTATTCCTAACATTATTCTTCAACTTGCAAAGGTACCTAAAAATAAGAAATGATTTTAATTATTACATAAGATAAATTTTATTAATATGTATAAACCACTTAGTTTATAAACTCACTGCTTAAATGGATACATTCATCGATATTGCACTGAGCCGGCAACTCTTGCTTCATAAGCTAAATGAATTGGAAGATGTTCATGTAATCAAAAAAAAATTTCATGGAAATATGCGCTCTAATTTACATACCACAATAGGAATATCCTCTTCCAAACGTTTCATGTCATCCTCTGTTATGACTGTAGTAGCTAAATCTTTGAAAAAAATGCTCAACTCCATCAAAGCTTGCCATACATTTATAGGCAATAACTCAAGAAATGCAATAGGAATTAGCCTCTGTATAAAAATATGACAATCATGACTCTTCATTCCATACAATTTATTCCAACTCAAATCAACACATCTCGCCAAGTTAGAAACATAACCATCTGGAAATTTCAATTTCTTAATCCACTTACAAAGTTGCTCTTTCCCGTCTTTATCTAATATGTAACAAGACTTAGGATATTTATTTTCATTTTCATTACAATGTAACTCGGGACGATGGTAAAATTCCTTTATATCTTCTCTATATTAGCATTGTCCTTGGTTTTCCATTTAATATTCATCACTGTATTAAAAATATTATCAAAAATTTTTTTGATAATAAGATAAGTTTTCCAATAAGGTAAGTCCCAAAAGATACTTCATTTTTTCTAACCATATCCACATGATTTTTGGATTCTTTAATTTATCACTTCTCCATCAAGTTTTATCACTTTCTTAAACCCAAATTGATTAATTTCATTAATTAGTTCTACACCTGACCTTATAGGCGGTGCACTTTTTTGAACAGATCGTCCCTTCTTAAATCATCTCTTATTCCTTCGCCATAAATGATCATCAAGTAAAAACTTCTAATGATTGTCAAACTATGACATTTTTCCTCCTTTAGTAAGATAAAAGGCATCTTATAAGCTAAATGAATTGGAAGATATTCATGTAATCAGATAGCTGATGCCTTGGCCTCTCTAGCATCAATTTGGTAAGGGCCAGCTAGAACATCTATGAAGCCTTTAGTACTAATGAAATCAAATCAGCCATGTTATAGAAATGTGAAGGTGATGGAAGTAAGGGTGAATCAAAAGCCATGGTACTATGATATCTAATGATACTTAGAAAAGCAGTAATATCTAGAGGGAGCCAGTGAAAAGGATAAAGTAGTCATCAAAAAGTTGGCAGTAAAATTCTTATCACATCAAGGTGTTTTATACAAAAGAACTTTAAATAGGGTATAGATTAGATGTTTGGATGAAGACGAAGCAAGGAAAGTGATGGTTGAGATCCATGAAGGTATTTACAGTCCACACATGAATGGAATAGTACTAGCAAAGAATATTATGAGATAAGGATTTTCTAGATAACGATTATTAAGGACTACGTAAATTTACCAAAAAGATGCCATAAGTGTTAAAACCGTGGGTACATCAGCCACTTACCCCATATAGAGTTGCATACTATGACATCTCTTTGGCCATTCTCAGCTTGAGGGTTGGATATCATTAAAGAAATTCACCTAGTAGCATCAAATGGGCATAGATATATCCTGGCTATAATCAATTATTTCACAAAGTGGGTAGAAGTGGAGTCTTATGCCAAGCTGGGGTAAAGCATGTGGCAAAGTTCCTTGAGAAGAACTTGTTCTGTAATTATGGAATCTCTCATCATATAGTCTCAAATAATGGAGTATAATTCTGAGCAAAGGTGAAGGAATTACTTAGGAGGTATAAGGTGGAACATTATAGATCTTTACCATATAGACCACAAGCTAATGGAGCAGTAGAAGCAGCAAACAAAAACATATAGGAGATTTTGGCTAAGTTGATTGAAACACATTGTGAATGGGCTAATAGATTGCCTTTTGCTCTATAGGGTTATCAAACTACCATGAGAACATCGATAGGGGCTACCCCTTTCTCTCTAGTATATGAGTTAGAAGAAGTAGTTCCTATTGAAGTTGAGATAAAATCCCTCAGAACAGTGATCAAAGCATATATGCCTGAAGCACAATGAGCCAGGCAGAGACATGCACAATTAACTCTTATGGACAGTGAAAGGCTAAAAGCATTGTATCTCACTCAATTGTATTAAGGAAGGATTACGAGAGCTATAGATGGTGGGGTTTAGCGCGCGCCCAAGTTTCTTGCAACCACTACACTGTTTGAACTCAGGGCTCTAGAGAACACACTAACCATTGTCACAAAGACATGGCGTGGAGATGTGGAGTCACCACCCAGGGTAATAACTGGGACAAATCGATGAGTGGTGGTAACTCGATTCTCTAAACAAGTTGCACCACAACCAGGAATTCTGGATACGGAATACCAACTTCTCTAGTCTTATGTTTATTTAGAATTAGTTTATGAATTACTACCTTATCCTCTAATTACATGCAATTTCATAAAAACCCAAATTAAACATCCACAAATCCCAAAGGCAACTAATCATAAAATCATACATAAGCAATGCATACATTCAAAGCATATCAACCCTAGGTTAGTCTAATCTACATATTTTAATTAAAGTGAGCTAAGTTTACATATTATGAAAAAGTGCTTAATTAATGAAATAAGTCTAAATTAATATTATTAACTAAGATGAGCTTATGCATAAATTAACTAGGTGGGCCTAAATGCATTCTAGCCTAAAATCTAAATTAATTATGAGCCTAAACTCCATTTAATTAATTAACCTAATAAAAAAGTGATCTAATGATTAACCTAAAAACCCTAAAAGCAAAGGAAG
>CATIWK010009409.1:0-27844 GCA_949634005.1 Mallotus japonicus | reverse complement strand
AACAGCTATATTCTTAAAGCTTAGCCTATAAATATATGCTCTAGAGTTGTGATAAACCACTACAACAATCATATTACTCTTAGCCTATCAAATAACTCTCTAAGCATTCTCTAAGCTTCATTCTTTCTTTGTATCAATATTCTTTTTGTGAGAGTTAGTTGTGTGTTAGAAATAGAATTTCTACTTCATCTTAAATCTTGGGATATATTAGAGGGGAAGTGAGATTTATTTCTAAAGGAATTGGTTTAAGTGTTGTCCATTAAAACACTTGGGATTTGTTTTTTTGAGTGAGCCTTGAAAACTCATGTTGTAAGGTTGTAAGAGTGAGCCATAAAACTCTTGTGTAATCTCTATCTTGTGAGTAAGATTGGGTGAGATTGAAAATCCTAACTTGGGGATAAGTTAGGTGGAGATATAGGATTGTTGAGAATCCGAACTCCTTAAATTCTTATGTTCATCATTCTTCCTTCTCAACATTTTTTCAATTCTTGCAAATAACCCCCCCCCCCCCCCCCCCCAGGGCTCTTTCAGAGTCAATAATTGCACCATCATAATTACACCCACCTTATCTTTCAGACTGTAAGAGAATAACATTAAAATCCCCAAATCATAGCCAAGGAAAATCTGAAATTATCCTCAACTGATGAATAAAATCCTAAGTGCGAAACTTATTATATGTATGTAGCTAACCATAAATAACAAAGCCATACCATTTACAATAGCCTAATCATCCTAACACTGGGAATTAATATGATGCATTGAGGAGATAATAATAGTCATTATTGCCAATGTTGTCTCTACAAGAAAGCCAAACCACCAGCGCGACCCATCAAATTAACCAAGAAAAAAATAAAATTTGGAAGTCTTCTTTTAATTCTAGACCATTTAGACTAAGAGAGTCAAGTTTTCATAAGAAATAAGATGTTTGGGCTACAAGCATTCACCCACGAATACAAAAGATTGAACCATCAAAGGATTGCCCAATCCTTGGAGGCTCTAAGCTAAGCAACTCATGGCGACCAGCAGGACTGCAAAGCAGTCTCCACTGTTTCATCTTTGAAATCTAAGAATGGCAATCACAACTTCTTGGCAGAAGGTAGATTCACCCCTCGATCATTAATGGCATCAGGTTCCTTTCTTTTCACATTACTAATAAAATCAAAATTTTTAGACTGTTGTTGTTCACCAAATGAACTTTCACCATTCTTTGAGAAAGCACGAGCCAATTGTTTAAAGGATCTCAATTTATTAATAGCACAAGCAGGTCAAATAGGAGAGCGAGAGCGCATACATGATCAAAGGAGTTCAAAGGAATACTTATAAAATTAGGAACATCCAAATTCTCGCTTACAAAAGGAACATGTTGTATTATAACACTCTCAGATTGGCCTGAAATAATTTCTATATATGCAAGTTTCGTAATACTTGAATGGGATCGTTCTTCTTCCTCCACAACTAAAGGTTGAAACCCACCAGCAGAATTGTCTCCAACCATTATTTGTATAACCTTGACATCTCTAGAACTATACTGAGAATTAGCAACAAACAAAGCCTAAGGAACAACTGGAGATGAAGAATGAGTTTCTTGCCCTATATCACTAGCGGGATGGTTACCAAACAAAAATGGATAAGGTTTGTAAAACAAAAGTGAATGACCTAGTGAGGCTCGAAGCTAAGGACCGTATGCCCATGAGTTTTGTTCACTAGTTTTTGCATCATTATCACAGTCACCAACCTTATGATCCAGCATGTTGTAAAAATAACAAAAGTTAGGAAGTTTTTCATATTAAGAATTAACCCAAACATGATGCCCAGCCTCGTTAAAAACTATAGAACCTCTCTTTAATAGAATAGAAACATCCACATTGATTTTCAATCTAGCAAATCGACCATACAACCCATCCCCTTTACGATCATTTTCAATGACATGAAAAATTGTTAAGACAACTTTTTTAAAAGACACATTATCTCTTCTGTTAATTGGCATATTGTATATTCGAACCTAGAAGGGAACACGCTGTAACTTAATTGTAGATAAATCATTACCTCGAGTAATCTTCAAAAATACAATCAATGATTTGTCAAAATGCTAAGGGCCTTTAGCTAAAACCCAGGCTTTGTCTTGATACACAAAAAATTAAAATTCTGAAGAGACTAAATTTCAAAGCGAAAATTTGAAAATTATAGGAAAGCAGCTACACAAATGCCAAAGTTAATTTGACTGTATTAACTAAGAAAGGTCATTTGGAAAGAACTCTCCCAATTAAAGACAGATTGATATCATTATCCCACACTCATCCTTGACATCTCCCAAATCGATAGCGTAAGCTTCTTCATCTGTTAACTTTAAGGCCCCATATAAATAAGCTAAGTTTTCTAACATAGTGCTATGAAACAAGTGGAAACAACTAAAGGAGAATAAACCCTTTCACCAAGGAAGAAAATTAACAATAAAATAAACTATAAGCACGATTAGAATAAACCTTAACCCTAATCACGAGAGTAGAGAAGTCTAGTCTCAAATCCTTCTAGTTTTTATCTTAAGAATCAATGGATCTTGGGTCTAGATCAAGTGATCTAGTGGTTTTTGAAGGTCAGAGTACAAGCCATTTGTAGAAGCTTGTAGTTTTAGAAGATCCAAAGAAGAATCGAGGAGTTGATAGATAAGCCTTGAGCAGCCGAAAATCTGGTGTTGTTGGACAGTAGTAGCCACCCGAAAGTAGCTGGTCCATGGCCGAAAGCTATGGCAACGAGCTCTAGGCCTTGGCCAGTGGTGGACAGTATGACCGATCGGTACCTCAGGACAGCAAAAGGATGTGCTGGTTTTTTGCAGACTAACCTTTTTGTTTATTTAATATTGTTGTTTTAGTCTGTATTTTTTAATTGCTCCTTAGGTGGTGAAAGTATTCTATTTGGATTTTGCTTTGGTTTTTTTAAGTTTTCTTCTAGATTGATGTCGTTGACACATGAGAAACTTGTTTTAGGCCGATCTATGACCGGTTTAAATTTCTTTGAGGTCTGAAAAGTGGTTGTCCATTATGACATCCTCAAAGGCAAGTTTGAGCTTATATAAGTAAAGCTCTTATTTTGGCTCGTGAACAGTCTGTCCAGTTATTGTATTCCGTCCTAAGGCGTTGTCTCCTTGCAATATAATGTGCAAATTTAAAAAAAAAAAAAAAAAGAGTAGAGAAGAAACCTTCCATAACAGTAGACTTAATTTGAAATTTATTTTATTTTATTAAAATTTAGAAATTGATAAAGATGATTGTAGTTTGTACTTAAAATTTTAGACTTTAAACTTTTATACTTATCAATTAAATAAATTTAATTAAAAATAAAATAATTTAGACTATAATTATCATTAAATCTAAATGAAATACATAAATTGTTAAATAATTGTAAGATCTATATGAAAATATTTTACAAAAAATTGTATTTATAATGTACTATGTTTTATATTTATGAATTGTAATTAACAATTATAATTTATATTTTTATCATTTATATAATTTTATACTATTTATAATACATATAAAAATAAGTTAAAGGATTAAAAAGTTATAAAAAAAAGTAAGACATTTTAGAAAATTAATAAAAAGGATTTATTTCATAATACTTTTATTTAAATACTTTCATGTAATTGAATAAGAAAATTAATTTATTTTGAGAAAATAAATTGTAATTAATTAAAAAATTGTTTTTGGATAGTGTCAAAGAAGAAATTATTTATTTATTTATTTAATTTTTTAAGTTTCAATTATTATAAATTTTCTAATTTATAATTTTGATTTATTTCAGTATAAATAATATCTATTGCAAATCTATAAATTTAGTTTGATTATATTACAAATATAAAAATAACTCTTGTTGAAAGACTTTCTACCCTGCTGCTAGAACTTCTGTGGATGCTATTAGCCTAAAGTTTAATCCTGGGTAACGTAAAAAGTGAACTAACTTTATGTTGGGATATGAAAATGAACATAATGAAAAGCATACAAGTTAAAATGATGGTAACTCGGTAGATGAACTATAAAACAGAAAATATATGTATATATATATATTGCTTGCTACTTTGCTAGCATCTATAATTATTAGCTGTAAGGTTGCACTTTCGGTGCAATTGCAATTGCAATTGCTACTGCAATGATGCCTCTTACCGTGTGATATGATATCTCTCATCTCTATAACCATTAACCAACACAGTTATTGCATTGCACACGTACGTCCTCAATTCCATGGGTCTATGAACTTTTCCAAAAAGTTAAGGCAAAACCTATTATGAGGCCCTAAAACTTATCGGTTTTTTAGCTTTTGATTTCTAAAGTTTTATTTTGTATATTTAGACCCTTAAACTTCACGAATTTAAAATTTTAAACTATTCCGTCAATTTTTTAACATAAATTATATCTTTTGATCCCTTAAATTTTATATTTCTAGCATTCATACCATTTTTTACTTTTTAACACTTATATCACTTTTAAAATTTTCACCGGTAAAAAATAAATTTACTTATTTTAATTTCTAATATTTTAAATTATTATATACATATTTAAATAATTTTAAATTTTAAAAATAAACAAACAAGTTAATGCTATGATAAAAAAAAATTATAATAATACTACTGTTTTTCTTAATATTTTAAATTATTTTGAATAAATCTTTATAATATAAATTTTTTTCATGTACCCAAAAAGCATGATAAAAAAAAGATGGTTAAGATAATGGTTATAAAAAGTTTGAGTTGGTTGGAAAATCTATTACCGTTTTTTGGTGATGTATAGGCATGCATTGGTATCCACTATTTATAAAAGTTATATTATAAAAAATTATTCACAATAATTTAATTAAACTTTTGTACAAAAACTAAAAAATGTATTAAAAGTATAGAATTTAAATTTTGAAGAATTATAAAATATTTTTTTATCGTAATCTCTTTTAATTATGGTGTTCTTTTTATCATGATATTTTATTTTGACAAACAGTAGTTTTATAATAATTTTTTTATCATAAAATTTAATTTTTTATTTATTTTTAAAATTATTTAAAAATGTATATAAATTTATGTTTTTAATTTAAAAAATTAGAAATTAAAATAAGTACATTTATTTTTTACCAATGAAAAAATTTTAAAAGTGATATAAATGTTAAAAGGTAAAAATAGTATGAATGTTAGAAATATAAAAGTTCAGGGACTAAAAGAAAATAATTTTTATTAAAAAAAATTAACAAAAGAGTTTAAAACTTCAAATTCATGAAGTTCGAGGACCTAAATATACAAAATGAAATTTTAGAGACTTGAAACTAAAAAGCCAATAAATTTTGGGGTCTCATGATGGGTTTTGCCAAAAGTTAAAACCCAAAGCTCATGTCATTTATATTTTTGGTTTGAAGTGCATCTCCATAAATTTCGTCTTTTAAAACAATTAGGATAATTTTTTTTTTCAAAAAAAAAAAATCACACTTTAAATTTTAAATTTTAAATAATAAATATTCAATATAATTTTTTTTATCAAAACTTGAATGAAATTTATATAGAACAAGTAATTGAAAAATTAAATTATGTATATCAAATAAAATGCTATCACCATTTCATAATAAAAAAGTTAATTCTTGAATTATATTTTCAATATTTTTAAATTGATTTTTCAATTTAGGAGAAAAAGCTAAAACACTAGCTAAATTTATTAACATTTTTAAATTATGTTGAAATTTAAATTTTATTGATATTTTTTTTTTGAAATAAAATTTTATTGATATTAAACTTTTGTTCTTAGTTATTAATAAAAACTGCTCAACACCAATTTTATCCATTATTATTAAGTAGAGTAATTATTTTTTTTTATGTTGAGTGAATTATAAACGAAATAATTATCCTTATTATGCAGTCACATATTTAGGTCTCCTCAAATAAAATAAAAAATAAATTATTTGATAAAATAAAAACATATAAAAATTTAAAAACATTTCAAATTTTTCATTTTATCTAATCTTTAATTCTCTTTCTTTTTGGTAATTAACACATTTCAACTGAAAATTTTTTGTTTAGAAATAATTGTATAAATTTCTATATCTCATTTATTTATAATTTATCTAATTTTTTTATCAAAATGAATAAAAATATTTATAAAAATATATATTATAATTCATATTAAAAATAATATAAAAAATAGTAGTTATGCTCAAGTTATATTTGAAGCCTAACTCAAGTGGTAAAGGCATTGAGAAGATAGATTTTGAGTTCAAATTTTATCCTCAATACGAGAAATTATTGGGTGAACTCAGTTCGCCATGTAGGATTATTGACTCTCCATAATGAATTTATAGGAAAAATTACAAAAATTTCATGAGGTTTAGTGCTTTTGGAAAATTCGACATGTCTTTCTAATTTTGAGAATGTTATTCACAATTTTTTAATTTTTGCAATTCCATACACGGGTTGAAAATTCGGTCAAACCTCATTGAAGTGGACATCAAAAGAATATGGGTCCATTCACATAAGTGTCATGTCAAAACGCATCATTTTGACTATTTCCAAAACAAATACACAATCTTTGACAATTTTTATAATTTCATCATAACCTATTAATTTTGAAAAATCGATATGACTTTCTTATTTTTATTTAATTTATAGTTTTCCAATCGATGCATGTAAAACAGATATTTAAGTAATGAAAACTCAAATTTAATTTTTATAATTAAATAAAATATGAATTTTATTGCTTATTTTTATCTAAAATATAAATTAATTTCCTAAGCAGAAAAAGTACAATAAAATATCTTGTGATTAAGTGATTTTTCACTTAAAAGACCGTGGTATTTTTCGTAATATTTAGGGGTCTGTAGTTTGATTCTACTTGCATTTCAATACCTTATTCAGTAATATTATTAAAAATATATAATGTAATGTTAAAATAATATGAATTTTCAATAGTAAAATTATTTATTAAATAGTATACATTCAACTAACTAAAATAAATTCACAATAAATAAAAATAAGATGTATTTTTAATTTTATTTGGAATAAAAAAATAATTTTTAAAATAAATTCATAATATTTTTTAAATGTATCTAATTAGTTATTTTTTAAATGGTAAATCATATATAATTTTTTTTATTGAAATGAAGTGTTATGCTAAAATTTTATAATAAAATAATGGCGATATTTGTCGATAGAGTATTAAAATGTTAAAAAATGAAACCACATATCTCTAAATTTCACCAAAAAAATCACAAACTTTTAAGTGAAAATGAGTCTAACCATATGGTACTTTTTTTTATCCATTTTCTAATATAGTTATGTAAACTATAAATTAATTTTGTAATATAGTTATTAATTAAAAATAAAAATTAATTAATTACAATGCATTTATCCATAAAAGAAAAAGTAAGATTTGATTTCAATAAAACCTATAAATCATTAATTATTTCATGTATTAATTTAAATTAGAAAATCTACTTAATATGTAAGTCAATTGAAATAATAAAATATCAATTTGATTAAATAAAATATTGAAATATTTTAAATATTTCAAAATAATAATTTAACTTAAAGTAGCTAAATACATATCAATTTAAATGTATTTATCAATTGTCCATTGCATAATAAATAAAAAATGATAAAATTACATATCAATCTGTCAAAATTAATAGGCGACCATGAAATTGTAAAATTATTAAAGGTCATGTATTTTTTACAAATAGTAAAAACGATGTGTTTTCACATGGCATTTACATGGATTAACTTAAATTTTTTCAATGATCAAGTCAGTAAGGTTTTATCGGATTTTCAATCAATGAATGAAATTGCAAAAATTAAAAAAAAATTGATGAATGACATTGCCAAAATTAAAAAGACATGTCAAATTTATCAAAAGTGCTAAAAATCATGATTTTTTTTTTAATTTACCCTAAACTTATATGTAATACAATTAGTTGGCATTTATTATACTTTTAACTTTAAAAAGTTACACGTCTAACTATAATTACTTTTAACACATTTATAAAATTTTTATTTAGAATTATGAGTTATTTTTTAAAATAATGACTTGTGATATAATTTATTAATTTTAAAATTAAATCTGATTAAATTATTTAATTTTTAATTTAAATTAAATTGATTTTAATTTAATTATGGAAGCTTAATGTGGGTGGAACTATATTTTTTAAGAAATGAGCAATATTTTTCAATAGTTAAAAATCATTAAAAAAACATATAATTAAAAATAGTTCAATTAAATATATTTAATAATTAATATGTCAAAGTATATATATATATATATATATATATATATATACATATATATATATAGTTTAGTTAGACATTATATATCCAACTATTCTAATTATATTTATGTAAATACAAACATTTATACTATAATAAGGGTCATATTTTTTTATTTTAATACTTAATATGTCACAAATAAGGTATATAAAAATGTATCAAAAGTAAAGAATTTAATTAAATTTAATTTTAGACTTAATAAATTATATCACTTATTGTTTTAGAAAATAATCTGTAATTATATATATATATATAAAAGTTCATAATAAATGTGTTAAAAATAATTATGGTTAAATTTTTAACTTTTAGAGTTAAGAGTATAATAAATATTAATTAATTGTACTAAAAGTCAAATTTGGCTGAATGCACAATTTCACCTTTAAACTTTACACGATTAACTTCTGGCACTCCTCAACTTTTATTATTTTGTATTCAACTTTTAAAATTTTATTTTGAATTTTTTTTATTTTTCAATTTGTACTTTTTGATTCTATTTAACTCATATAATATCAAAACGGATATAAATTTAATTTCAAATAATTTTAAACATATAAAATGCTAAAATTAGCTTCAAAATAATATAAATAAAATTAAAAATTAATATAAAAAAGTTAAAAAATTATTTTTAATTATATTCTCTCTTTCATTAAACATTATTTTAGTTAATATAAAATTTTCTTATATCCATAACAACATTGATTTATAAAATACTTTGATTTTATATATTACAGGGGTTAAATAGGTTCAAAATAAAAGTTTAAAGGTTGATTAGAATATAATAAAAGGTGATGAGTGTTAGAGGTTAATTGAGTAAAGTTTAGGAATAAAACTATATGTTTGACCAGTTAAATTTAGAGCAAATGACATTTTTCTTCCTAAGATTTGACCTAATTAACACTTGTCTTCCTTTTATTTAAAAGTCGAACATTTATCTCCCTCATCTTTTATTCCGTTAACATTTAAGGACTTCTATTAGGGTTAAACCATTTTTTTAGTTAAGTACTATATAAAAAGACTAAAATACCCTTTCATACAATAAAGAACTATAATTAACTACAAAACACTAATAATATGGTTCTTTTTTTAATGAACCATATCATTAGCAAGTGAGGAATATATGTATTTAATATTACTAAATAAAAGACTAAAATATTATTAGTGTTTTACAATTAATTATAGTTTTTAACTATTTGAAAGAATATTTTAGTCTTTTTATATAGCACTCAATGAAAAAAAAAATGGTATAACCTTAATAAAAGTGATTTTAAAACAAAGAGGAGGTATGTATATATTAGATCAAATCTCAAAAAAGAAAATATAATTTGATCTGTCAATAATTTTACGTGACCAACTATCTACCCAAATACTTCTCAAACTATACACCTTATCTTTCTAGCAGCTGACTTCTCACTAATAAATGTAAATATATATATATATATATATATATATATATAAATCAAGTCTTAACAAATTGAAATGTGTTTCAAAGGTCACTTCCTAAGAAGCACGGACACGGAATACAAATACGATACGATATGGACATGACGATATGATAATATATATATATATTCCACATAAAATATATATTATTTTCTATTATATAAAGATGATTTGTTAAAAAAATAAAATTAGTGTAATAAAATAGAAACTCCATAAAATTTAAACACTTAATATAATCATTTAATTAATTATCTATCATTATTATATATAAGACAAATATAAAAAGTGGCCAATTAAATATTAAAGTAACTAAATTAAATTATTAATAAATAAATTAAATTAAATTATAAAAAAATAAAGCTAAAAAGTGTTCTAAAAAAGCCTCACCGTATCTTAAAAGTGTCATGTATTGTTCTCCACGTATCCTAATCGTCTCTTTTCTGTGTTCTAAAAATAAAAAAAATAATAACATAATAGAACACATATCGGGCCATATCAGACATGTATTGGACCATATCAAGTACATATTAGTGTCTAAAAAATATCCGACGTAAATACTTCACTCTATTTAAAATGTCGGTGTTTCCTAGGTTACTTTTTTTTTGTTTAGAAAAGATAACAAATCCTTAATTGCGTATTA
Source organism: Mallotus japonicus (assembly GCA_949634005.1). Taxonomy (NCBI): domain Eukaryota; kingdom Viridiplantae; phylum Streptophyta; class Magnoliopsida; order Malpighiales; family Euphorbiaceae; genus Mallotus; species Mallotus japonicus. The sequence continues at coordinate 17,483 of CATIWK010009409.1, read as the reverse complement.
AGTCAAATTTCAAAAACACTCATATTTAATGTATTTAATTATTTGTATATGAAAAAAGAGAAAAAAAATTGTAACAACCAATAAAAAGTGCTGTTTCCGCACAAATCATTTATTTCTTGGTCTTTATCTCTCCTGCTGGTCTAACTCAACGTACAAACGCTGCAATCAAGCGGACCCAACCCTAACCTTAGCTGGGCCCCATTTCTAAAAACCTTCATTTTTAAACTTGGTCACCGGACCCCACCACCCCACGTTCCCTTCCTCATCATACGCATTTATATCCACAGACCCTACTCCCACTTTCTCCATCCGTGTAACCTTATTAATTCTCATCTCAACCGTTAATCCAAAAATCTCTCAAAATCGGACGGCTATAATTTCATTGCTGACAACACACCATACACGTAAAAGCATAGAAAGAGATTCCCCAACTTAAAGAAACAAACCTTCCTTTGACCAAAAGGCCAAAAGCCAAACACGAATATTATTAAAGAAAAAATTCACAAATATATATATATATATATAATATTAAAATATTGATGGTGACGTCATCATACCTTTGACTCTTTTATCTATCTCTTCTTTAAACTCCCACCGCAATCCCCCTCTATTCCTTCACCTCTCCTCCACTTTCCTTCTCTTTCTCTCACTTTCTCGCCGAATTTTCTTTTGTTTTCTCCGTTACCAAACAGAGCCATAATGGGGAGGGATGATTTGTACATAACTGTACCTAGCTTATTCCGGTGTCCGATTTCACTGGATGTTATGAAATCACCTGTTAGCCTGTCCACTGGAGTTACTTATGACCGCGCCAGCATCCAGCGGTGGCTTGATGGCGGAAACAACACTTGTCCTGCCACCATGCAGGTACTTCAGAGCAAAGAATTCGTGCCTAATCGAACCTTAAAACGCCTCATCCAGATCTGGTCTGACTCGGTGGAGCACCACCACCAGAGTCATCAGCGAGTTGATTCTGTGGCCAACTCGGTCCCTTCACAGGATGAAATCAAATGCATGGTTAAAGACATTGGATGTTCGGATGATTTGTTGAAAATTATGCGATTTGCTGAAGAATGTGAGGAGAATCGGAGTTTTCTTGCGAAATTGGATGGATTTGTGGAAATGCTTGTTGATTTTCTTGGTGATAACAGAGACATTGATTTCATTGAGCAAGATGTTAAGGTTTTGGATATGATCTTGATTAATATTTCACAAAATCAGCACTTCGTGTTGAAGAAAAAGTATCTCGATTGCTTATCCTCGCTTCTTCTAATTCTCCAGAAAGGAAGAAGCGTGCAATCAAGAATTGGATCGGTCAGAATTATGGAATCCATGGCCAATGATGCTGAATCAAAGTCCTTAATCGGAGAAAAGGATGGATTATTACAAGAATTGATAAAATCAATCAGTTTAGAAACCGATCCGAGCTTGATAGAAGCGAGCTTATCATGCTTAATCTCCATTTCAAAGGCAAAACGAGTTAAATCAAAACTAGTCAATCTTAAATCAGTTCCTGAATTGAGGAAAATCCTAACAGCAGAGCCAAACACTGGCGTCTCCAATTCTATAACTGAAAAGGCATTGAAGCTGCTTGAAGCGCTGTCGTCTTGCAAAGAAGGAAGAGGGGAGATATGCAGTGACTTGGTGTGTATAGAGGCGGTTGTGCAGAAAGTGTTTAAAGTATCTAGCGAAGCAACAGAGCATGCAGTGACGATACTGTGGAGCTTGTGTTATTTGTTTAGGGATGCGAAAGCGAGGGAGGCTGTGATTAAGAGCAATGGGCTGACCAAGATTTTATTGTTGATGCAGAGTAATTGCGCGCCTGGGGTGAGGCATATGGCTGCTGATTTGTTGAAGATTTTTAGAGTGAACTCTAAATCTTGCCTCTCTAGTTATGATACTAAGACTACCCATATCATGCCCTTCTGATCTGATGAAAGTGGGATTTGTGATGTATATGTTAATTGACTTTTCTCTGTTCTTCTTTTTATGAAGAAATTTGCAGGGACAGTTAAAATATACAGAGAAAGAGATTGTAAATCCAAAAGGAACAAATTTTGTTAGTGAATACAAAAAGAGAATCAATCAAATTCATTTGATTTTGGATAGAAGAAACATTTGTTTTCTTTTAATCTTTTTTTTTTTTTCCTTTTTGAAAGAGGAAAGCTCATATTAACAAGCTTGATGTCACAATTTTCTTCCTGCTGCAGAGCACCAATGCTTACATTTCATTGTTTAAGGTTTGTAATAACATTTTCAAAAAAGGTTTGCAATAACATCAGAAAGCAGAACCCAAGTGGCCCAATATTTTGTTTTTGGTTCTGGTTGGGGAGTCAAAGAATAGTTTTGATGTGGGTTCAATGCATTGATTACATTTTCTTCTTGGGATTACATAATTTGTGTTTTTGTTATCCACGCATGGCGGTGAACATCCTTGAAGCTAATGATGATGCAGCAAACTCGGAAGAATCTCTGAGCCTGGAAATCTGGGGATAAGAGACTCAGTTTGGCTCAAAATATTAAATTTGATTCGTTGATTTAAAAATATTATTACAAATTATAAATAACTTTTATTGGAGTCTTTATTTCTTTCATAATTCAAAAAAAAAAAAAATGGAGAAAGAGAATATTAAAATATAATGAGATTGAATCCATGAGCTGGGGCATCGAAATGCAATGAATTAGATATGTATTTTCTTGTTTTAAAATGTTCGCTTAGTCATAGATTCCGGAACTGAGCGTCCAGAAAATCACAACCAGAGAAAAACTTTGACCATACCATACATGTATAAAAAAAAACCAACCAACTTTGTAATGGCTTTGCTTGATTGAATTAGGGAGAAAGTAAAATCAAAGAAAGTATTAATTAAGAGTAAGACAAAGACAGACAGAGTGCCGCAATTGCTGAAATGGGTTTGCTTTTTTTTATTTTTTCTTGCTTTTTATATATATATAATTATTGTAAGCACTGTCTTCTCCTTTCAATTAAATTTCGTTAGATTTCAGAAAGTAGTGAAAGAGATTGGAATCACAATCCCAAAAGAAATCTCCATTGGGTTTGACCACTCCAATCTCTCTCTAATAAATATAAAAAATTAGCCCCTAATAAAACTCAACCCGCACCTTTTAACCAAACCAATCTTACGCTAATCCAACCATTTAGTAGTTAGTGGAGAAACACTCTGAGATCAAATACTACTAATAATAAAATAATATTTTCTTAATAATGTATACTGTTTAATCCACTATTTTCATGTTTAGTCTATCACCCACCCTATGCGCGGGATATAATATTATTTATGACTAATTTAATATTTTTATGACTATTTTTTTATAAGCAAAAAGAATAAAGTGAAATAATTACTTTAAAATTAGTTCATATATAAGCATGAAAAAATTCAAAAACTAATAAAATAAAACTATAACTTAATATGAAATTTATATGCATTAATAAAGTTATTAATAAAAAATTAATATAAAACAAAATAAAAATAATAAGAGAGTTACCTATATAATAAGAGAAATATAATAAAAAAAATCAAGCTTTTAAAAGAATTTACCATCTTTATTACTATTTCTTTTAAAATTTCTATATAGGTTAAGAATAAAACGATGAGAATAATCACTTTATACTCACTTTATTTTATGAGAATGAATAATGTGAGTATTTATAAAAATATAAGGACTAATATAAAAGGTCAAAATATAAGTATTTATAAAAGATATGAGGTAGATAGAAAAGATAAAAAAAAAAATTAATTTAAAAGAAGAATAAAAGTTAAAATGGAAATAAGTAATGACTTAAAATATGAAGAATCACATAAATATATAAATGCATTAAAAAGTTTCACCATGCCACATGATATTTTGAATTAAAATAATTCAAAATTCAAATAGTTAGAAATATGAAATTTTTTAGTTTTTGGAAAAAAAAAACTTATAACTTTTATATTTTCATAGAATTTAATATCATTTTATAAAAGAATAAAATAAAATATAAAAATAAAAATTATAGTTTATGTAGTGAAATTTATCTTATGTTTTGTAGATATTTTATATAGATATAAAATTTAAAAAAGTAATTATTTAGAAATACAAAATTTATAATTTCCATAAAATATAATTTAATTTTTTAAATAAAAGTATTTCAAAATGATACAATAAAAATTAAATAAATAATTGGTAACTGCAGGAAATATAAACCTTTGCTCGTTAAATGATAAAATATTGAAAATTTGAAATGGTTAATTGTAAAAATTTAAGATTTTAAAAATTAATATAAATGTAATTAGAAATAAAAGAAGATATGTAAAAATATTAAAAATTTAAAGCTTATTAATATGTTGTTAAATGAAAAATACATAAATAAATAAATAACATAAATTGAAATAAATATAGTTTGAAAAATGAGAAGTCAGAAAAATATATAAATTAATGCTCTTTAAGTTAAATAAAAATAGTCAGTAGCGAAAGTAGGACATGCTAAAATTTGTCATGGTAAAATGTGTGTCTTAACTTTTATATATTTTATATAAAAACATTATGTAGCATTATTTAGTTCATTAAAACATATTTGTAAAATTATTATTTATGAAATAAGTCTTTGTAATAAGTATTTATTGATTGAAAGTTGAGTAGATAAATAATAAAATTTTATACTAATATTATAAAATTAATTATTTTAAATTAGCGAAATTCTCTTTCTAAGTTTAAAAGAAAAAAACTTTTTCTTACTGGATTAGTGTTTAAATTACAGGAGTTAAGGTTAGAACTCAGATTAATACCTATTTAAAATGTTATATTTTAAGCATTTATTCTTTAATTCATCGCAATTGAATTTTTTTAAATCATTTTTCTTTAAAACATGTTGGGTTGTTAAACTATAAATAAATTATAAAATATAAAATAGTGGAGGATAACAATATTGTTAATTCTATAAATTATATCATCTTTTCAATAAAGTCCTATAAGAAATTTTTTTTTACATCAAATTATATAAGTTTTAAAAAGGTTTTTTTGTCAGTCCTATCTATCAGTTAAAACAATTTTCTATTATTAAACTTTTTTTTTTTTTACATTTCAGTTCTAAAACTATATAAAAAAATTATTTCTTATGTTTTAAATAAATAATATTTTTATTTTTATTTGTGACTTTTTTATTACTTAACTTTCATAATAACTATGTAATTCACTAAAATAATTTTAAAAAATAAAAATTATATTTTTTCTCAAATTATTAGTTATATTGGCAATAATAAATAAAACTAGTTAAATATTCTTAATTTTTTAAAGCCGATAGTTAAAGTCATGGTCACTAATAGAATTTGCAACATAATATGTAATATGTCGCAAATATTAACAATGGATTGACGACGAATAAGTTTAACGACAGAATACAATTCATCGTTAATTTTTTCTCAAGAACATCTGCTATTTGTTGTTAATTTACGATGGATTAATGACGGATAGTCTATCGCTGAAGATTAAAATTTAATTTTTTATTATTTTTTTATAGTTATTAGATGGTAAATAAAAAAGAAGGATAAATATTGTGTGTGTATAATCCAAAAATGTTATTGTACATCAATTTAAATACATGAAAAAAAATGATTGCTAATGTATCACGGAGCTAATGGATCAGTCAGAGGAGGATCATCATCTATCGGATCTTTTGCTTCCGCACCAGATGATGATGATCCTTCAAGGGGAAGGTCGGCCTGTATACGCCTCATCATCGACCTCCACTCTCACTGCATACGACACATCTGCTCCTTCTCAAGCCGCTCAAGCTAAGCAGAGAATCGCTGATGCTTAACCTCCATCTCTCTCTGCTCTCTCTCATGCATATGTTCTTGCTTTTGCTCATGTTGAAGTATATGATTTCACTCCTACTTTAATTATTGCTGAACTAGATGAAGTAACCGACTATCAGATGGTGGGGCAGTGAAAGGTGCCCATGTGCCAATGCTGCCCAAGGAGCTGTCATAGAGAGCATAAGCTTTTGATCCAAGGCCATATATGTGCCGCTTCTTCTCACCACCTACAATCTCGAGATAGAGACTTATCATGTCCACTATAGGTGGTTGCGACCCAGCATCAACAGGATGTGATACAGTCTCAATTATCTCTATAGTCTTTTCCTATAACCAATTAAAAGAAAAATATATATCAGATTGAAAAAATAAAATGATATTAAATCTAATACTGAAATTTTGTAAAACTTACATTAAGTTTTTGTGTTTGGCTATCAATAAAGGATGCATCATTCTTCATATTGGTCCCCCTAAATATCTACCAAGTTGTGGGCTCATACTCTAGCTCCTTAGTCTAAAACAAAAAATTTCATGTCAGCAATTGATAATATAAATTGGAAATGCAATTAACACAAAAAGTACAAACATTATTGAATTAAATTACCAACACTCTAAAGTAGTCGATTATGTTGTAGGAACCAGTGGTATGCTTCATAACATTGGTGCACGGACCTTCGGTCTCACTTAGACTGTTGGCTTTGGCGTTAGCAGACTTCTCTTTCCACTTAGGCGTTTGTTAGTGGGCTTGCCACTTATCCCATATATCATGTTTAACACCATCTAGCTTGACCCACTTTTTTCTCCAACTATATAGCGTCTTGGTGTACTAAGTCCCACAAACACTCAATCATAGATGATAGATGTGTCCATCCTCGGACTTAGGCCAACAATACGCCTTCTGTATATAAATATAAATCAATAAAAAATTACTAACTATGTGTGTGTGTATATATATATATATATATATTAGAAATATAAGTTTTTACCTCAATAATGGCATCGTCAGTCCTAAAAGATATATGAAATTTTTAATTAAGCCTATAAGATAGAATTTTTTTCAACTGAGTTCATAAACTTTTTAAAATTTACTACATCAGTCCTAATCCGTCAAAATTGACAGAAGTTGTTGATATGTCAGTCATTTCAAAAATCTCCTTCAATTGGTTTGATGACATGTTAGTCATCTTTGCCAACTTCCCCTATAATGTATTCAAAACTTCTTTCACTGTTGGTGGATAAAAGCCCTATATTGGTCCAGATAGTCAACTTCACCAAAGTAATTTTCACATTCAAATTGAAATTTAGCATTTTAACATAATGCCTCACTCTGTTCGAAACTAATATGTATACAAACAATTAAAACTTCATTGTAAAACTAAATTTAATAGTGGCATAGCACTAAATCTCTTAACCAAGAATTACTTAAAGTGAACACCTTATTGTTTTTTATTATTTCAACAAAAAGCCTTTTGCTGTTGAAGCTTTCAAGATTCAACAATGCTAAAACATTCAATCAAACTTTTACAAAACATTAAATTCACTTTTCTATTTAACAATGATCCATAAAACTAAAACTACAAAAAAAGGGTTAACAAATAATAGATGTAAAGAAAATATGGTAGTGGTCATTAAGAATTTGAAGATTATACTTGTAGGTGGCGAGGTTCAACGCGCGCCCAAGTGTTCGGCAACCACGATACTGTGTGGACTCAGAGCCCACTAGGAAATACAACATGGGCTTTAAGCCTATATCGAAGATGGGAGTCACCACCTGGATAAAACACGAGACATACTTTTACAGCAACTGGATCTCGCGGAGGGCCCCCAACATCCGTCATCACAGATTGGGCTCAAAAACTGGGTATGTGCTTTGAATGCCCACCCAACCTTGCTATTGGCCTCCGTTTGTGTTTTGTATTTTATTACCTTTAATTATTAAATTATTTCCTCGTTAACATGCAAATTGCAATTTCTTCCAAACAATAATCTAACTTTACGCTTAGGCCCAAATTTGCACATTAGTCTAATTTCACGCTCATAAGTCCAACATTCATCACAATATGAAATAAGCAAATAAATAAAATAAAATGAATATAAAGCTCATACAAAGAAATGGGGGGAGGAGAAAAGATTACAACCCTTTAAACACACAAATAAATAAAATAAAGAAAATAAACATGCAAAGAATGGGGGGAGGAGCAAAGATTACAACCTTTGGAACATGCAAAATAAAGATAAAATTGACAAGATAAAATAAATTGAAAAATAAGTAAAAAAACTAAATAATCTTCTAAAATTGGGGTGATAATTCGGTGATTAATAATCACCCTAATTCATTCATGAAAATTAAAATTATTAAACTCCCCACAAATAATAATAAATCCTACAAAAAAGACAACCACGAAGTTAATTTCATGAAATAAACAATAAAACAATAGAAAATTAAGCAAAATAAAAACCTAATTACTTGATAAACATTAAAACAACAAATAAACACATATTGGAATAGTAAAAATCCAGAAGTTAGAATTGAGATCAAAATGCATAGAAGACACATAAAATTCGAGATCAAAGCTAGTACAAATTTAATAAATAAACTCAAAACATGATCAACTACATAACTAAGATTAAAAAATTTAGAATTAAATCTATTGCAGAATAATGCAGAAGCAAATTTACATGAAATAATCATATTTAAATAAATCGGACAGTTTATAATAAAAAATAAAAATAAAACAAATTTTGAATAGAATAAAAACACACAGAAAAGGAAAAGGGGGGCGACGCCTGATCATTGGGGCATGGCCTGATGCCACTAAGGCGACATAAAATCACCTAAGGCTTCTAAGGCGATGCCTCTTTGATCAGGCGTCGTCTGTGTTTCTACTTCAAAATAGAAGTTTTAAAAGCTTATTTCTTATGTTTCTCAAAAAAAAAAGAAGCTTATTTCTTATCAGAATGAAAATTGTAGGTTATATGACTAAAATAAATAGTAATAGAGACACAAATTTCAACGAATAATCATAAATATATATTCTTTACATACCAAAAATTAAAACAAAATGAGATGAAACTAAAAGAAAGCTTTAAAAGATGATAGAAATAGAGGGTTTTACTATTTTACAGAGTTTGTGCTCTTAACTGTAGCCCTCAGAGATGGATTTTTGGTTGAAACGCTGCCTGAATGCAAGAGCTCTCTTTTCCCCTTGAGAATGAACTTGAAGTCTTTCATTTTCGTTCCATCTTCTTGAGTTTTCCAGCTGCTCTTTCTATCCTTCTTTCTCAAAAAATACTCTGTTTTTTCTTTTTTGTATTTTCAGCTCCAGCCTCCTAAAAGTTTCCAAAAAGATCCCCCCTTTCTCTTTCTTCCTCTATCTTTTAATCCCTTCAACCCTCATTTACTCTCATTCAATCATTTCCACCCCTTCCCCTTCTGTTAGAAACGTCCATCATTACTCCTGGAGTACGTGGGACATGCAGAGAGAGTAATTGGAGAGTTTTAGAAGCCATAAATGCTCCAATTTAAAAACAGAATAAAAATGATCAGGCGATGCCTCTTCGGTCAGGCTTCGCCCATTTGGCCTTGGGATGAGGCTATTTTCTTATTGGGCCTTAGGGGCCTCACAAGTCCCTTGGGCTTCTCTAGCTTCTTTAGTTCTATTTTAAGGCTATGGTCCACTTCCAAGGGAATTTTGGGCTTCCGGTCCATTCTCAAGAGGATTCAAGGCTATTCCTTGCATTCAGTGCTTATATTATCTCATCATTGGGTTTTCGTTGCGGGCCGATCAAACCGAGTGTCCACAATACTATTTATCAACTCTTAATTCTTGAACAACAACAACATGCTATAAAAAAAAGCAATGAGAGATGCGGTTGCCTCTTCCAAAGCCTTCAATCTACTATAACCTCAGCCTTCTTTTCAATCATACCTAACCCACCAAGAGTACATATTTACAATCAGGGGTGAGAAAAAATGAACAAGGATATCTGATATTTTTTAATTACCTTGAGGGATGTCTTCTGTGGTAGACATTCTTATGAATGTCCATGACGTAATCGATCATGTTTGTCTTGTTTTAAAGATCAATATTTGATTTAAAGATTTGTTCTTCTCGATATGGCTACCTTTTTTTGGAGAAATTCCAACAAAGAAAAAATGAAGTGCCAGTCAAGATTTGGTGCTATTCTTGGCATTAGATTATAAGTAGCCATGGCTACTGGTGGTGGTGATGAAGATGTTGGTGCTTGTTTAATTTTGCAAGGAGAAGAAAAAAGAGTGGAAGGTATGGTTTTTTTTTTTTAGGGAACTAACTTTTCCCTCTCAGGTAGAAAAGCTTATTTCCCTTAATTTTTCACTTGATTCCATGTAAAATAGCTTAAAAAATATGTAATCTCAATGTGGCAAAGATGATTGACATATCATCAAACCAACTGAAGGAGATGTTTAACGTAACTGACACGTCAACAATTTCTATCAATTTTGATGGACTAGAACTAACACAATAAATTTTAAAAAGTTTATGAACTCAATTGAAAAACTTTCATCTTGTAGGACTTGATTGAAAATTCTATATATTTTTAAGACTAACAATGCCATTATCTTTTTTTTTTATTTTAAAAAATTTCAATTTTTAAGTTTAAGGTTCAATTTAAATTCAACCATTGGACTGATGCTGGCCCCTAGTTAAAAGTGAAATATTATGAATCCTAATAAACTTCCAATATTTGATAATGAATAGTTTTGAATATTTAATTATGTTAATTAACTATAAGTTGAACTTTTTCTTTTCAAGGGTTCCAATAGAAAAAGAAAAAAAAACAATGGCACAAATAGGGATGTAATCAAATCAAGTCGATATTTGGCATTGACTCGAAAGCATTCAAATTAATTCAATTATTATTGTGTCGAGTTCAAACTACTTTAGTAGTCTATTAAGTCGAGTTCAAACTCCTTAATATTCAACTCGATAGTCTCGCGAGCTTTTGTGTATATTTAACAATTTATCCTTTTATTTTAATATAATTGTAAAAATATCTTATTGCACTGAATCAAGTTCAAATTTGAGTCGAGTTTGAATATTTTTAAAAATATATTTTTAAAATTTTATATAACTAATTGAGTCGAATCGAACTGAATCGAGCCGAACGTGAGTATATAAATCATTTAATTGAGTCGAATTCAAATAAAAAAAAAACTCGATCTAGTTCAAATTTTAAATTTAAAAATCAAGTCGAATTCAAATTTGATAATGTGTCTACGATTACCCCCTAAACAATTCATATAATTGAAAGAAATAAGCATAGGTTTTGAATAAAAGAAGCGTAGTTCAATAACCAGTAAAATAATATAGAGTGCTTATCTGTCGTGCAGTACAGGACTTTTAGTGTTTTGAAAAGTGCAAGGGATTGGTCGCAATATGCATATCAAAAGTTGGAAAGGATGGTTCTCTAAGCACTTGAGGGAGGTCCTTCACTTTTTGTTGTTCTCATTCAATTTTCCTGCATTATACTAATGAGTTAATGAGCGGGTTTCGTATAGCCATTAGATTTGAAAAAAAAAAAGAAAGAGTTATTATTAATTATATTTAAATAAATAATAATAATAAATGATTCGAACAAAACATGATTCTAACAATTGTACCTTATATGTTTAACTTTTTCATATCTATTTTTGTGTTTATAAGGAGGTGGCTTTTTTTAGAAAATAAAATTTAATTAAAAAATAAATATATTAAAATAATATTTAAGAGAATTAATCCAATTACTTAAAAAAGATTTTTTATATACTAAAGTAAAAAAGTTATTTATTAATATATTAAATCAATATAGGAAAATACATTTTAAAGTTGTTTTGAAAAAAATATAAAATATAATTTTAATTAACATATAAATTAATTCAAAAATAATTTTTAAATATATTAATTGTCGCAAAAATTGTGCTTAAGAGAAGAATATAATTTCAGTTAACTTATAAATTAATATAAAGATAATTTTTCTGCTAAAAAACTATTTAGCCAATGATTGAAAATTGGTGTACACAAAATAAGAAGAATTGCAAATTGTTGGTTGTTTTTTTAGTGGAAATGTGCCATTATTCTCCATGGGGTACCGTGTTGGGTCAAAATAGACATCTCATGTGATTGATTAGAACTGCTCCTTGTATTTTGTATTAAATTGTGTTATACCCACAAGACAAAAAAAAAGTTAATAATGGGCACTGGAATTCCTAGGTGGGGGACCTTACATCATTATCATACACATAGACAAAGAAAATTATTTAATTATCGATAGCTGTCGTTGGAAAAAGAGTGCATGGATTGTTATCATTTAAATTATATTTTAAATCTAAATTTTAATATATAGAATTATGTTAAATTAGTTGTTGAAATATTATATTTTAACAGTATAAATATCATTTTAATTTTTGTGATTTTATTTTTTGACAAAATCAGTTCTGTAACATTTTTTACCTTTTAAATATCATGTGTTTCATATTTTTTTTATATTTTAATACCGTTCTAACTAATATTATCATTATTTCATAAGAAAAAATTAATATAATATTAAATTTCAATGATAAATTTATTCCATATATGATTTACAATCAATCTAACCAATTAATTTTTTTTTAAAATATTGTAAATTTATTTTAAAAATTATTTCTTTTTATTTATAATTAAATTAAAAATACATCTAAATTTGATTTTTTGTGAGTTTATTGTAGTTAGTTAAATAATATATTACTCATTAAATGATTTTAGTAATGAAAATGCATATTATTTTTACATTAAAGCATATATTTTAAATAATATTTGTTAAAATGATACTGAAGTGTAAAAAAAAGTAAAATACATAATAATTAAAAGTTAAAAAAAGCACAGGACTACTTTTATCAAATGGTAAAATCATATGAATCAAAATTGTACTTATCTCTATCCTAAATATTTGATGATTTAAGAAAAAAATTTTTAAATAAAAAAATAATTTTGAATTAATGGGAATAGGCTTCTGACGAGCTATATAGGTAGGTGGTTGGTCCAGGGAAAAAGGGCAAAAAAAACTGAAGATCTTCACATGCGCTCAGTGATGTACGTATAGTTTTAGTTTGTTCTTTAGCAAAAAACATGTCTATTTTTTTTTTTCGGAAAAAAAAAATGTCTTTTTCACTTAGAATGAAGGAACAATAGTGTTAAATCACTCAATAATTTGACTGAGCTTGTTTTGTTATTGTTGTCCCTTTGCCCTTGTCTCAAATTGTGGTGAGTTCTGTGTTATCGTAACAATTAACACAAAGGAGATGTTTAAATCTCTCAATTATGTGTATTTTGTTCTTGTTTTTATTTAAATGAAAAGAAATGTAAAATGGAAGTAAATTATTTTCAAATATTACAAATTTAATTTTTAATCACTAAAAGATGGTAGTATTTTTCTTTCTATGTTATAAAATAAAAGTAAATTCGCAACAAAATATGAATGACCATAATTTGGTTATTAACTAAACGTATATTGAATCTAATTAATTTTGTTATTGGTTTTAAAGAAATTAAAAATTTTACTTGCCATCATTTATTGGTCCTAAAAAATAGAATGTATCTATTTCCCATAAGAGAGATTTTTTGTTTCTTTTCTTTGAACCGCCTATTTTCAGTGTGATTATTATTATTATTATTATTATTTTTAACTAAAAAGGTAAACTTCAGAGTTGTCCTATAATCCCACTTGACTATCAAAGGAAAAACGAAATTTTTTTTTAACATTTTAGTTTGGTTGGTTTACTATTTATAAAGTGAAGTGAATTTTAAAGAGTACCTTTGGATCACATTGGACTGTTAACTATACTTCGAATTTGCACTTTCCCAAAAAAAAAAAAAAAAAAACTTTTATTTTATCCAACTAGGAACATTTTCTTTTAAAATTATATTGTATTGGACCTTATCTTAAAAAATTTTTACTATCAAGCCCTATAAGTCAAATAAAATTTTAATTTTAATAGTTAAATAATGAAAAATATTTAGATTAATAATAAAATTAATAAAATTTTTTCTAAAAATTATAAATCACATAATTATAAAGTTATAAAAATTTTGAGCCTATACAATGATATTTAGAAAATTAAAAAAATTTTGAAGTTTTTTAAATTAAAATTTTTTTAGATTTTAAAAATTTTAGAATCAAGTGATATTCATATGAAAAATTTATCAATTTTATTCATAATTTAATTTTAATAGTTCAATAACAAAATTTTAATTTTAATATGTATATAACTTGATTTTATTCATCAATAATAAAAAAACTGATTTGTGAATTGAAGAAAAATGATTTCTAAACATTAACTGAGTATCCTGATGCATCTGCTCAAACCTCCATTCCAGTCTTTTGGTTGCATCATCCTATTGATTCATCTTGGCTACCATCATATCCATGAATTTTTCCATTTTGCTCTCTAGGGAAGAAAATGATGATGAAGCTTTCTCCTATTGAAATTAGGATTGACCCTGATGCTGATGAGCAATAGTTCCTCCAAAACCTGGTGGTCCTTGAGATCTCTGTTGATTATTTCCTTGATTGTTCCATGAAAAATTTGGATGGTTCCTCTAATTCGGATTATATGAATTTCCTAATACAGAATTCTGTTGTTGACCCTTATTAAAGTTGCCCACATAGTTCATACTTTCCATGGACAAATTTTGCATCTGCTGGCACTCAATGGTAGGATGTCCACCAGGACAAAGCTCACAAGATGAAAAAGCTAATGAAGAAATTACATTAAAATTCATCTTGTCCATTCTCTTAGTCAAGGCATCCAGTTTAGCATTCACCATAGTCAATCCATCCACTTCTAGTGTTCCACCCTTCCTCAGCATAGCTCTCTCATTTGATCATAAGCTTTGTGTGTTTGCCATCTCCTCAAAAAGGTCTAGAGCATCCTCTGGTGGCTTGGACATAATAGTTCCTCCAGTTGTAGCATCAATGTTGACTATGACTATTGGATATACACCCTTATAGAAAGATTGAGCTAAATCCCATGAGGGTATCGATTGTGGTAGACATTGTCTTTATAGGTCCTTGAATTTATCCCAACATTCATAAAACCTTTCATCTTCCCTTTGGTAAAATGAATTAATTTCATTCATGATTCTCAGCACTTTTGCAGGTGGGGAAATATTTGTTGAAAAATGTTGTATACATCTCCTGACAGGTATTAATGGAGTTGGATTGCAAACTAGTAAACCATATTTTTGCTCTATCAGTGAGTGAAAAAAGAAAAAGTAGTAGTCTAATGGCATATGGCTGCACCCCATTCATTTTAAAAGTATAACAATACTCCAAAAATCTTGTCATATGGCTATTGGATCTTCATGAGGTAAACCATTGAATTGAGAGTTCTAAATCATTTGTATCATAGCTGGTTTAATCTCAAAGTTATTAGCACAACCTTTCAGTCTCACAATAGGATTCTGATCTCCTTGCAAATGTGGACTAACAAAGTCCCTCATGGTTCTTTGCACATTTAGTCGATTATGATTTTCTTGCTGTCTAGCGAGTGGTGGATCTTACTCAGCAACTCTATCACCCTCAACTCTATCTTCACCTCCACTCATTCTGTTCCTTTACCTTCTTAATCTCCTACAAAAAGTTCTATCAATTTAAGTATCTAGAGATAATAATAATTCACCTTGTCTAATTGAATGTTGCATTGAGCGCATACACTAGCAAAGATTCTTATGAAGACAATGAAAAACTAAAAAGAATAATAAAAGAAAAAAAAACAAAAATCTAAATCAAACAATACTAATTCTATCATAATATTAATCCTATAAATTCTCGACAACGATGCTAAAAACTTGGTGTTGAGCATAATCTGCAAGCGCACAGTGTCATCCAAGTAGTAATTAAATATCGATCCTATTGGGATTTAAAAATAATTATTGAATTACTCTTAGTATTTGCTTATTTAAAAGATTGATTGGTTGTTGAAAGTAATGAAATAAAAGAAAATGGAACAATTTAACGTAATTACGCTTGAATTCATTATATGAATAATTGTTAGGATTTTATTCCCGACTCAACTTATCTAAGAATTTGTCAACTTTCTTCTCTACTATTAATTCCATTCCATTTTCCAGTTCTCACTAACTTGAGTAATTAATCATATTCAATGTTTGAAGCATAACTTTTAAATGGAATATTAATATTCGGACTATCTCTCAACTAATTCAATTAGTTAATAGGTTACTATTGAGTTTTCAATAGAGTTAATCTCTCGATCTAACCCTATTGTCTACATCAATTCAATGGGTGATCAGTCCAATGAAAATATTACGTCCAATGACAACCATGGAATGTGAATTAATGATTAAAAGTTTAACATAATTAAGTTCATGTTGAGCCAGGTCTATAAATCCTAACTAATAATTTAGCTATTCATTGAAATTGCAGGAGAAGAAGAAGAATAAATAAAAGAACCCAACATATTCATTATATATAATAATTAAATTCAAGAAGAAACAATACAAGAAAACCCATTTTTAGTCCTCATTTCTGGAATAATGCTTGAGTTCTCAACACTTTAAACTCCTTCTCTCTATTCAATCTTTGAGTAGATGAAAAACTTAAAATTAACAACTATTAAGAAAATGCTCTCCATCCAAAAACTAGCCAACCTCTTTCATAGGGGCTAAACAAAACTATTTATATTGTTCCCCTTTAAAACCCTAAAGTAAACTTTCCATTTAAATTTGTCCTGGGGCGCATGGCTGTGTGCCCAAAAGTACATGGCCATGTGTCCTCACACCTTCTGAATTGTCCTAAATCAAGCATGGTTGTGTGTCCTCATGCATAGAGCTGTGCTTGGTTGCCTTCATGACTGGTTGGTATTCTTCAAATCAGGTAAGGCCATGCGTCCTCATGCTCATAGCCGTGCATGATTAATTGGCTCCTCTGCGGGTCTTCAAGTGACGGCTCAAGCATGGCCATGTGCCATCCATCTGTATGGCACAGGGTCGTGCATGTTGTCCTTCATATTGAAAATGCAAAATTTATCACTTTCACGGAGTTCTGAGCTTTATTCTTCACGTTCTAGCCTTAGCACCTCATATTTTGACTCCCCATCAAGCATAACTTGCACAAAAATAAATAAAACATAAAAATCAAATAAACACTATCAAACACATAATTAAATTACTAAAAATCCTATAAATCGAAACTCGACACTTTTAAACTAAAAACATATCAATATTCAATACTAGCTTAGACTCTAAACACCTAAAACTTAACAAATTGGCGCTCAAAATAAAGTACTTTTCACGCTTATCAAACAACTTCCAAAGGAATTTGAAACAATGGTGGTATATAAGTAAACAACATAATCAAATTCAAGATTTGGTTAATCTAAATTCTGATAATCCTTTTTTTCACTTGCTCTCTTTCTACTATTAATCTTTTCAAACTGCTTTATTAAGAATTCTTCATCAATTAGCTCATCATCACTTCCTTAACTTCTTATGCAGGCTTAGCATATTCTAGGTTTGGAATATCACCCTGGTCAATAACATATTGAATAACATGCTTAAACCTAAAACAATTATTAGTATTGTGAAACAACATAATCAAATTCAAGATTTGGTTAATCTAAATTCTGATAATCCTTTTTTTCTCTTGCTCTCTTTC
>CATIWK010009360.1:0-36439 GCA_949634005.1 Mallotus japonicus | reverse complement strand
AAAAAAAAGATGCAGTAATCATTTTGTTTAGAACATGTCTGGTAGATTAAATAAATTTGAGGGGACAAACACACTTTTTATACATCCAATGTGCTCCAAAAACATACTAACTTTGAGGTTATCTTTCCTAAGCCTCATAATTAAATCCTCACTTATAGCTTTTATTTTTAATTAGTTTGAACTGCATTGTCTTAATTATTTAATTGTTTTTCATAAGTATGATTAATTAATTAGTCAATTTAATACTCAAAGAGACAAAAGAATTTACTCTCTTTTTAACTACACATTATGGATTCATCCAAGCTTCCAATTAATTATAATCTACTGGTCTCACTTCTAATGAATAATGCACAAGAAGAATTAAGAGTTATCATTAGTTTAGTGGTATTTATAGTTTAGTTTGATCAGTTTAAAATTAATATTTAGCCAAATCAAACAATGTTGAGAACTATTTAAACGTGAAGCATATTTACAATATTTCTTGAATTATTTATTATAATAGTTTGTAATTTATTTGAGATGATGTAATGATATATGTATAATGATAACTGGATTTAAAGAAACTATTTAAATCAATTATATCTATGTTTGATTTGAATAATCAATTTCATTGTTTTAATGAAATATTTAAAAAAATTAAAAAACTAATAGCAATATATCTTATAAATACTATTTAAAATAATGTATATTTCATAATGTATATTTATAATTTTGTAACATAATATTAATAATAAAATAAAATAACAACTAATCTTCAAAAAGTTACTAAAATTTACATAAATATTTTTAAAAATATTAGAATAGTGCCTTCTAAAATATTGAAAACAAAAGTTGCTAATTGATAGGATGAAATCTTGCTCAATCATAGAGTTTGCCAACTATTTATCCCTCCAAAATAACTTTTTTCACATTAAATTCAGCATTTGATTATAATCTAATCTAGTATTCGTATAAATAATTTGCAAATCAATCTGTAACTTAGGAAGTGTGAACTTTCTATATGAATTTTGAGAGTGTTGGACATTTTGAACATGGTTCAACACAAAATCAATTGGCGTTTATTAAGTTCCTATTTACATTACTTATATGTAACTTTATATTTATGAGATGTGAAATTTATTCACATCAACAAAAAAACAACCTGAAAGGTTGAAATAAATTTACTAAAACTTTTAAAATTATAAAAAGTTAAGAAAAATTTATCATTAGGCCTTAATAAAAAAATATTTTTTAAAGAAAAAGAGAAAATTAACTTAGATGAGTCATTTTAATAACAATATGTTTGACAACATTAAGTTTAATTCATTAAAAATTAAAAATGTATGAATTTATTAAAAAAAAATTATAAGGATCAATTGTATGTTTTACTTTTTTTCAAGTACTGCCAATTCAATGTTTCCATCGTGGAAGAATTTCATATGAATAAAAATAAAGATACATGAATTTAATATATACAATTAAAAATGTAAGAAATAATTGTTAAAAATAAAAATAAAAACATAAGGGGTAAAATATATGTTTTACCCATTGATAATAAAAAAAAATAAAAACATAAGGGTTAGTACAAAAACATGAGGGGTAACATATATAATTTTCTAACTTTAATTCAAAACATGAATTTCCAAATGAAAATATACATGGAATTGGATCATCTAATGAGTGGAAGAATAAAATAAGGTTAATTACTTTTTTTTTTCCTAAATCACCGCTATTTAGAGCTCATTGAATTTAAACTATTTTGGTTTAATTTGAGTAGGATCATAAGAATAGCAAAAATTTCCCAACAACTAATTTAACATGACCAAATACTAGAGTTAATTACTTTAGTTCCCTGAAGGTTTACCTTAATACATTAATACATTCCTATTATCTTTAAAATATACTATTATTTTTTTTTAAGGTTTGCTATGTTGAACTATCATTTCCTGATTATTCAATTTAAAATATACTATTATTTTTTTAAGGTTTGCAATGTTGAATTATTACTTCTTGATTATTTAATTTAAAAATGAAAGTTTCATTCAGTCCCTTAAGGTGTAATGCAAATATTAAATCTTGACCAAATTAATTTTTTTTAATCAAAATAGGATACTTCATTTTTGACTAAATATATTTCAAATATTAAAGTAATCATAAATACAAATTTATTTTTGAAAATGATTTATATTCACTTTTTTCAAAGAAGTTTTACATTAATTTTCAAATAGTATTTTTAATTTTAGATAAAAATTTCTTTATTTTATAAGATATATAAAAATTGAATTATTTTACTTTAATGAATAGTTTATATTTAATTTGTATAGATATAAAAAATTGTAACAATGGTATTTAAATTTTTACGTACTTTTATACTATCATAAAAAAATTTTATATGGTTTATAGTATAAAATATGGTTTTTACATTAGTTTATAGTATAAAATAACAACTGTTAGTTTCTTAATGTAAAGATCAAATTATATTATATATTATATAAATTAAGGTGAATATTTTTATATAAAAAAATTATTACGTAATTATATGATGAATTTTAGTCATTTTCGTCAATCTATCATACTTTTAAAATTACAGTTACAAATCTATCCACAATCAAAATTGTATATACCGATACTGAAATAACATACTGACATGATATGCATGTGCATTTATTTGCTAAAAGTAATGGCATATTTAAAAAAATAAAAGTTAAGGATATATTTGTAAAAAAGATGAAAGTTAATGATACAAAACTACTAATTTTTTTTCTTCTAATTTTTACATCAGCAAATAAATTTACACATGTATACCATGTTAATATGACATGTCAACATGGGCACATGTTATTTGACCATGGATAGACTTGCAACAAATTAAAAGTTCATATACCAATTCACCACAAATTTAAAAATAGGATAAATTGGCGAAAATGACTAAAGTTCATTAGTAAGTTATGCAATAACCCTTATATGAACAACTATATATATATATATATATATATATATATATATGTCTTTTTACAGTACAAACATTTGTATGCATATAAATAGAATTAGAACCATTAGATTACTACTTATTTAATTATAACCATGATATATTTTATAGGTATTGATACACAAAAATAATCAATGGTTATAATTAAATAAAAATTAATCCAACGATTCTAATTTTATTTGTATAGATACAAATGTTTGTATTCTAGCAACTGTAAGGTAAAAACTTATTTGTAAATTAGTTTATATAATATATTTTTATTTCTTAAAATAAAATATTCATTTGTTTATTATTCTATTAAAAACACATTGAATCGAAAAATAGGAAAAATACATCATAATTTGATTAAAAAAAATCAATTTTTGAATTTTTCATCCTATTTATGTATATAAATGAAATGTCAAATTGATTTTGCTTTCAAATAAGTATGCTCTAAGTTTGACTTAATCGATTTAAAGCAAATATTTCTAATCAAAGCAATAAAATATATTTCCAAATATTTTACCTTTTAATCTAATGAAATAATATTAAAATTATCTAAATAAAAACTATCTAAATTAACTACAAATAATTATTTCAGCCAGGTTTTACAAAAACAATACTTAATTAATTAATTAATTAGATCATAGCAAGTGGAATATAATAAAAATGATATGATGCATTTAACAATATGATAATTATAATAAAATGAAGTTTGGTGGGGAAGAATGATACTTAAACTCCTATGAAAAAAACAAAAATAAAAATTTGATGGGTTCTATAAATAAAAGTTAAAATGCATAATAAGTGAAAATAAAAAATAAAAATACTGGAGATTATTTGAAGAAAATTTAGATAGAAACTTTGGTTTTTTTTTTAGAATAATAGAAACTTTGGTTACTTACAAGTTTTTATTAAAATGTTAACTTTTTTTTAACTAAAAAATATATCCTAATTAGACATGACTAATCATCAATGATTTGTTAGATAGCTAGCAAGATGTCAAGTCTCTTGTCAAAGAACATATCAAAAGACATCTCCTAGGCTCCAATCCGGCCGGTGTTTAACATGCCAAGGCTTGGATTACTGGAAATTTGGCAATCACATTGCTTTTTGTTATGTCTTATGAAAGATCACACAAGACCATTTCAATCCTTTCCATTTGGACAAAAACTAATTTTTGACACAATTGATTGTAATATCAATTAAGCTATATATATATTAAACACTAATTTTGAATTTCCCATTTCCTTATCTAATTTTATTTTCACATAAATTAAAAAAACATGTTTTTTTTTTTTGAAACTAAAAAAAATATATATGTTAATACAATTAAAATATGAATTTATTCTAATATCCCCCTTAAAAGAATCTTATCTATATTTATGCAAATATCTCTTTTCTTCTCAGATTTTCATTAAAATTTTTTATTTTTGACGTCCACCAATCTACTTAGATTGGCAATAACGCATTATTATTTCTTTCTATTTGTTTAATTTTATTTCATTTCATTTTTTTTTGACATTTAATAAATACAGATCTCTAATCTATTTATTTTTTGTTGGATTTTTTCAAATCTTTCTTTATGAAATTTGTGAAATTTCTATTGATATTTCTGCAATCAGACTTAATTAAAGACCAAAGAGTTAGTTTATGACTAATCAAAGCCACTGAATGGAGCAAACAGATCAGTGAGTTGCACATTAAAACAATTCTATCAACATGATTAAAAAATAGTAATAAGAAATTGCATGATTTAAATAAAATTGTGTTTTGATACTTCTTGATTGTACTATTGTTAATATTTTTTTTTATTAAAATATACTTTTAATTTTTAATCAATGAAAAATTCATTTTTATCCATAAAAAAATTACACTCATGCATATGCTTAATTACTTATTGTTATTGGATTTTAAATTTAGTTACTTGATGATTGATCTACTTAATTAATATTAATAAATATATGTTAATTAATTATTTATAATTCAGTGTATATGTGGAACTATATGTCTGATGTAGGTAATTTTTTAAATTTTTTACTATGTTAGTAAAATTTGATGGTTTAAGTAAAAGTACATATTTTTGAGCCAAGTAAAAGTACAAATTAAATAGAAAACTATTATAAGTTAATATAGTTAGAATGGAGGGAGTATTATTTTATTGGGTAAATTACTTTAGCCCTAAGATTTGCCTAATATAGTAATACATCCCCAATATTTTTGAGATAGATTATTACTTTT
The DNA here is from genome assembly GCA_949634005.1 of Mallotus japonicus. Taxonomy (NCBI): domain Eukaryota; kingdom Viridiplantae; phylum Streptophyta; class Magnoliopsida; order Malpighiales; family Euphorbiaceae; genus Mallotus; species Mallotus japonicus. The sequence goes on along the minus strand of CATIWK010009360.1, from coordinate 31,251 downwards.
ATGTATATAGATTATTATTTTTTTATAAATATAAATGTTTATATTTTTGAAGGACTTTACAAGAATTACTCGTTAGCCATTTAATATACAATTAAATTGATCAATTTGAATAATTAAAATTTCTATTTGGTCCTTAAATTTTTAATATAATATTAAATTCACCACTTTAATCTAACACATAGTTAAACTAATATAATTTTTAAATATTTTTTTTACTCTATATATAAAGAGTGGTTATATATATGTGTTAAGGATATTTTAAAAAATAAAATTTAAATTATATCATAGTTAATTTATATAATTAATGTTTACTTAATTTAAAAATATAAATATTATTTTATTATACAATTAATTAATATTTAAATTACTGAATTTTTTCAATTAATGAAAAACAATAAAACTGCATATTCAAATTAAATATCTTAATTTTGTGATAAAATATTTTACCATTCATTCTATACAGACTAGACAAACGAATTAAACATTAAAACTTAACTGTTTCGAGATATACATATGTATGCTCTTATTGGATTTTTTTATAAAGTTTCTTTGATCAAGCACCCAAGAAAAGAAAAAAGTAAAAGTAATTGTAAGTGTTGTTAAATGGGGGGTGGCCCAAAATAAGTCTAGGAGTCAACACAATTAAGTCATAAAGAATATGATTTTGCCTCAAAGCAACATGTACGTCCAAATTATATTTTAATTCATATTGTATTGCTTATATTATACATGTGTCCATCAAAATTATATTAAATTCCCAATTATTATTATTATTAGTATTATTATTTTAATAAAATTAATATTTTTTTTTTGTAGTATATTATTTGCAAATTTATTGAGTAATAATTTAATACTCATCTCATTTTTTTATTTTAAATACCTCAGCCGCCCAGAATAGCCATCCATATTGCCCATCTCACTCTCTCTTTCAAAGTATCTATCACCACACCACATCTTTCCTCTCCATCGAGGGTTAAAGAATCTATCTTTCTCTCACACGATACACAGTAACTCACAGAACCCATCATCATCATCATCTTTAGCAACAGCACAAGATCAAGAAATGACCTCTGATTTCTTCTTCTTCTTCTTCTTTTTCTTCTTATCCTGTTCTTGATAATTAAACCTTCTCTTCTTCTTTGTCTTCCGTTTTTTCTTTTCTTGGTGTATACAGCAACAACCCTAATAAAGAAAACAGTCAGAAACAATATAAAGAAAGTGTTTTGTTTTTTGGTTAAAGAGAGAAAAAAAGGAAAGATGACCCTTGAAGACTCCTTAAGATCTCTGTCTCTTGATTACCTAAACCTTTTGATCAATGGACAAGCTTTCTCAGATGTAACTTTCAGCGTAGAGGGTCGATTAGTCCATGCTCATAGATGTATTTTAGCAGCAAGAAGTCTTTTCTTTAGGAAATTCTTTTGTGGACCTGAGCCACCATCTGGGTTAGACCCATCCGGGTCGAGGATCAATCATCCTGGAGGTGGAGGAGGAGGAGGAGGATCAGGAGGTGGTGGCGGTGGTTCAAGAGTAAATAGTGTTATACCAGTAAACTCAGTGGGATATGAGGTGTTCTTGTTGCTGTTACAGTTCTTGTATAGTGGACAAGTATCTATTGTCCCTCAAAAGCATGAACCAAGGCCTAATTGTGGCGAAAGAGGTTGTTGGCACACGCATTGCACCTCAGCCGTTGATCTTGCTCTTGATACTCTTGCTGCCGCTAGATACTTTGGTGTCGAACAGCTTGCATTGCTTACTCAGGTCTCTACTACTTACTTCTCTTCCTGTTGTTTAATTACCATCTTCATCATCATCACCACCATCTTTTCAATTTTCTTGTCTTTCTTTTTGATTCTTCCTCTCTCTCTCTCTCCCTCTTTTTTTCTTATACTCAGAGTCTTCTTGATTAGTGTGTTGAGTAGTCACTCATGTTTGTTTTTGTGGGTATGGAGGTAACTGGTTTTCTTGTTTTGGGAAGTGGGAAGGGATTTTTTTTGAGTGGGTTCTTCAATTATTCGACTTGTTTTTTTGATGTTTGTCTTTCTTTTCTTAATTCTTATTATCTCATGGTGGTGGAGTGGCTGACTATTGTGAGGTGGTGTTTCGGGTCTCTTTATTTTTTCCTTTGGTGTTCTATGCACATCTTTCATGTTCAATTTAGTGCTTGAACCTTTCTTGTTCCCTTGAGCCAGTTGGTGTATGATTCCAATCTCATTTTTAGTACTTTCTTCTAATAGTACTCATTTTTAACACCTTTTTTTTTTTTTTTTTTGTAGCAGATAATCCAATTATTGTTTCAATTTTCCTATACTTTGCCTTCTCTTCTTCTTCTGCTTCCTCTTGATTTCTGTTCCTTTTGCAGCTGATACGGTGAATTTAAACTACTTCCATTCAAGTCAAATGATGTAGATATAAGAGATTCACAACATCTTGATTTCATGTAAAAGTTTGGGATTTTCTTGAATTGGGCATTTTTAATCTTTATCTTTTCTCCCCAAAAACTTTCTAAATATAGTTCTTGATCCCTAGTCTTGTCTTCCACAGTATATGTAAACCAAATTCATCCCAAATGTAAACTTTCCTCATTTGGGTTCTAAGATTGTCAAAGAAGCAGAAAAAAATAATAAAAAGGGACATCTCTGTTAAACAGAATTTTAGCACAACCATAACATCCCTTCATTCATTAATTCACAGATGCTATCACACTATTATCTTTAACTAATACATCAGCCATTTTCTTTCGTTTGTTTTCTGTGCTGCAGAAGCAATTGGCTTCCATGGTAGAGAAAGCTTCAATTGAAGATGTTATGAAAGTCCTAATTGCTTCAAGAAAGCAAGACATGCACCAACTTTGGACAACTTGCTCTCATCTTGTAGCAAAATCAGGCCTACCCCCAGAGGTCTTAGCTAAACATCTTCCTATTGATGTTGTGGCCAAAATTGAAGAGCTACGCCTCAAGTCATCGCTTGCTCGCCGATCGTTAATGCCTCATCACCACCACCACCACCATGATCTTACAACAGCAGCTGATCTTGAAGATCAAAAAATTCGAAGAATGAGAAGGGCATTGGACTCGTCGGATGTTGAACTGGTCAAGCTTATGGTGATGGGTGAAGGCTTAAATCTTGACGAAGCATTGGCTCTACATTATGCAGTTGAGAATTGTAGCCGAGAAGTAGTTAAGGCCTTGCTAGAACTTGGTGCAGCTGATGTGAACTATCCAGCCGGCCCAGCAGGGAAAACCCCACTTCACGTTGCAGCAGAAATGGTTTCACCAGACATGGTAGCAGTACTTCTGGATCATCATGCTGACCCTAATGTAAGAACCGTTGATGGGGTCACTCCACTCGATATCCTTCGAACCCTAACATCAGATTTCTTGTTCAAGGGGGCAGTACCTGGATTAGCACATATTGAACCAAACAAACTAAGGCTATGTCTTGAGCTTGTACAATCTGCTGCCTTGGTTCTTTCACGTGAAGAAGGGAGTGTCAACGCAGCAACTTCAAGTGCAATTTATCCACCAATGAGCGATGAACATAACAGTAGTAATAGTGGTGGAAGCAATCTTGGAAACTTGAATCTTGATTCCAGATTGGTGTATTTGAATCTTGGTGCTGCCGGTTCAGGTCATATGGGATCATCAAGAATGGAAGGAGATGATGATCATAGCAGCCACAGCAGCCAGCACAGAGATGCTATGAGCCGGCATGACCCAACAATGTATCATCACTCTCACGAGTTCTAGCTCAACTCTTTTCTTCTCTCTCATAATATTATAATCTCCTACAAATATATATACTAAAAATTTATATATATATATATAAATCAATGATGGAGGAGAGAAAGACAAGATGCAAAAACTTCATGAAAGTTCATGGAGATTATAAATTATTATTATTATTGGGTCATATATATAATATCCTTTTCTTGTCAGTTCTTTTCTTTAGTCCCTGCTCTTGTCATCTCTTTTCTTTTCTTGTCACCTCTTTTTTTTCTCTTTTTTTTTTTTCTCTTACTTGTGTTGTGTGTTGGTGTAGTTGGGTTTGTTTCCTTGTAGGCTCTTCTTTTTTTTTTTTTTTTTTTCAGTGATAATTATACTGAAGGGATGATGAAGAGCAGATTCATTGGAGATGGATGGGATGTATCTTTTTGGTGATCATGGGATGAGTGAGACAAGGAGAATCTGAGCTTTTTTTTTTGCTCCCATCTTGAGGAAGAGAAGAAGGGGGAGAAGGTGAGCCTGTGAGGTGTGTTTGTGATGATAATATGGAGGTGAGAGAGGCACACACACAGGTCAATCTTTTCAAAACCAGGCCTGTCAACTCCTTTGTATTTATTGATAAATCTAATATCATGGCCAATTTATTGCTCCCTTTTATTTTTCTTGTCCCCCCACCTACCTTCCCCATCGTCAAATATAATATTTTTTTATTATTATTTACTTAAAATATATACATACATGCATATACTACAAACAGAATTCCAATTTCATTTGTTAAAAAAAAAATTCCAATTTCATTAATTCATTTATTATCTGTGTTAATATTTAATATGCGTATATTAGAATTTATTTTGTAATTGTGAAATTGTCTAATGGTACTACTTGTGTTGTGGGGTTTCTTTGGGTTTAATTACATATACATGAATATGTATCATAGGGCTTTTGTTTGGACACATGGGTGCTTGCATATTCTATTGAAGGAAATGAGCTGTCCCTTCTCCATTTGCCATCTTTCTTTCCTATCATTCATGGGCTATTGGAAAATTTTGATTGGAAGATGTGGGTTTTTCTTATTTGTTCCTAAAACTTTAAAAAAAAATCAAATTTGTCTAATGGGTATTGATTATTTAGAGAGAAAATCAAGTGGGTTTTACAGACAAAATTTGATTGGTTGTCTTGCATGGATGCAACATACTGAGTGTGACTACACACGACAGCTTAATATATTGGTATTATCTAAACGTGGATTCTTTTCTCCATGTTAAAATCCTCTTTTTGTCCCCCCTTCTTCTTCCTCCCTGCCTTATTTGGTCTCTTTTGCAACTCCAATGAGACATGCACCTAAACCCTAGATAGGCCATTCTTTTTATATTTTGTTACCTTTCTAAAAACCTGTGGGTTTTTTTTTTTTTCCCCTTTAGCTTCTCTATATATATTTTCTTGCATGATCATGATCATGATCATGTTTCTTCCTGTCTCTCTTCCTCTCATTGACTAGTCTTGTGCTTCATTGAATTGCTAAAACTTGCAATTAATATAATATTGCCATAATCTGCAAGGTTACTGTCCATAGAAATCATTGCTGTGATATTTTTTTCTCATAATAGAAACATGAGAAAAAATTGAAGACCTGCATTGTTTTGTGTAGCTGCAAGTTGATCAGTACTTCATATTGGTGTTAATTGTATATGGTAGATTATCATGCTACTCAATAACCCACTTATTAGGCACTCAAGTCATGTGTAGTCAAAATCTTGAGCCTTGCACCATGCTCCATATTTGAACTTAGTTTTATAGTTGAGATTTTCTACTTGTTTAGGTCAACTTTTTAATCAGTGCTACATCTTCAGAAGTATGAGGCATGCTAATATTTTTTGTGCTCTATATATGCATAAATTAGTACATTATGCATTTAATGAAAGTAGGTTTCATTTTGGTTTTCTTATAGAATATGCATAGTCTTAGAAAGCTAGACTAGCTAATAGCTACAACAAAATTTTCATTTCTGGTTTGTGTTGCATAGTTGTGGGTGCTTCATTTCATGATTACTTTTTTTTTGTTTTTCCAATTTTAGTTTGTTGTTAGTAACATGCATATAAATAACAGCTAGGCTTCCAATTATTATCATCTCTGAGTATCATAATGGTGTTGATTGTATGCATATTATGCCAAATGCTGTTGGTGGATATAAATGCTATCAAAGGGAGCATTTATTAGATTGACAAAAGCATTGATCTTATAGGCAGTGTAGTGTATTTTTTAAATTTTATTTATAGCTAAATGCATGTGAATCTTGAATCTATGTCTATAATTAAATGGCTAGCTAACTGTAATATATAAATGCTATTGACATTTGCAAATATTTCTGAATATTTGTTCATATATAAAGATATATATACACATAGGATTGGTCTTAATTTTTTGCATGAAGTTTTAGTTTTTTAGAGCTAGAGATAGAAGGCTTAGATTTATGCATGGATGCATGTGTTTGACTAGTTGGGACTACGTATTATGGTGTTCCTTTTGTATAACAGCTATATATGTAAATTTGTCATATGTGTTACACTGTACTGTCACTTATCATTACATTTTATTTTTGTCTTCTTGCCTGTCCACCATTGCACAGAGGGAATAATTAACAAAGAGAAACCATACATATACATATATATTAAATAAGGTAAAAATCCAAAACATCATTGATGAAAAATTCCAATGTACATTGTGAATAATTAACTTAAAATCATTCCATTTTTGGCATTTGCATCTCATGTGTTAAGTCAAAATCTTGTTCTATATGTATATATACAGATATCTATATATGCTGAAACAGCTTTGTCTTGATCAGTTCATGGAACTCCCTATTTGATTAGAGGAGCAATCATTTGTTTTTGTTGTTCAAGGCTCACAAAATTCTAAAATGGCAAATGTCTGGTAAGTTGCTTTCAGTTAAGTAGTTCCATTAGATCACTTAGCTTATCTTCTGCATATTAATGCTAAAATCATGCATTTCTAACCTTAACCCAAGAGTTGATATTTTGGGTTGTGGGTGATCAACTGAGAACATTTAATGTCAATCAGCATTAGTACTCATTCATCTCTCAGTTATACAGATTGTTATTTGGTTTAGGTAATGCAGAGGCATCATTATGGATAAATCTATCTCTTAGATTTAGTCCATCTGTTATAGGTTGTAGAGTATTTCTCTTTTGAGTGAATTCAACTATCTGCAAACCCTAGCTCTCTCTCTCTACATCTCTCAGTTTCAAACTATACTCTACAACATGGATGGTTTAAGCCACATTTCTCCTTTCTTTAATGATTTATTCAGTGCTCTCAAGCAACCACCTCTGTAAAAGTTTGGAAAAAAGTGAAAATATTTAATATTTGGAGGTATTTATGATTTATTGTGTTCTCTCAAGCGAAACCACACCAAAGCAAAAGATTAAGATTAGTTTGCTTGATAAGATAGACTTTCCTTTTATTGAAACATTTGAAGCAATTTGAATTGGTAGACCATAAAGAGAAAACTGAATTAATGCACATTGCATCAGTTACTTTTTCTCCCCACATTATTATTATTATTATTCGAAATTCCCACATTAATAAGAAATAAAACAATAAAAAACTTAAAAGTGTTAAAATCCAACCAAACAAATGGCTAGTTTTAGCCATTTTAAATATGATTAGATGAAAGTTATTAAATTTTTTTTTTAATAATAAACATGATAAAGAATTTAACCAACAACAACTGTTAGGATCAATTGTTCTCGCTTAATTGACATCTTGAATTCAATTCGTAATGTTTGTAGTTGTGTTAAATTATTTATTTGAAGATTCTTGTTATTCTTATAATTCTACCTTAATTGAACTAAATTAGTTAAAATTCATTAAGAGTGTGTTTGATTCAAATGAATTCCACAAAATTTTATGGAATTCATTTGTAAATTCAAGTGAGTGTGTTTGGTTTAAATGAAAAATTTGTAAAATTCATTTCTAATGCTAACTTCTTAATTTTGTGGAATTATTTAACACTAAATCCATTCTTATTGATGAAATGTGCTTGATTCAAATGAATTTGGAATTCATTTGCAAATGAATTCTATTCAAAATTCATTTGGAAATGAAATGAAGTTCATTCCTTCATGGAATTGAACCAAATAAGGGGTAAGTTTTAGATATTGATGATTTAGATAAAAATAATAGAGAACTTAAAAAGTATCAAAATTGAGCTCTACACTCTACCTATTTCACCTCTTTCCTCAAATTAATGTTTTTAATTATTATTTCTCATATAGATAATCCTGCTTATCAATTCCTAATATAGATAACCCTGCCTATCAAAAGGAAAAAAAAAAATAGAAAGTGTTGAACTGACTCATAAAACTTTTGATGATGGACTTAAACTGAAGATTGTGAATGCGACTTCTACATTATTATGATGTAAGTGATTATGAACATCATGTTCAAACTCAACTATATGATGGTATTGACAATTAAGAAAATACTCTTGCTACATTCTGCTTGTTTTCTTGCTCTTGGTCATTCTTGGGATCCCTTCTTATTCTGCTTCTATGTACATACACTTAATTGAGTTCTCTGAATTTTTCACTAAAGATTTCTAATTTTACACTATTTCATCGTCTTTAACATATTATTGAGGTTGAATATGATCAATTACAGCATCTTCTCTAGGCATAAGGACAATATGAAGCAATAATGGAATACAGACAAGTTCTCCACACTCCATTATTTCTTTTGATTAGCTAGAAATAGAATATATATAAGATAGGTCTATTGGTGGAAACGTTTATGGCAATATGTAATTTTATTCCAACTTTTTAATTTTAACAAAAATGTTTTAATTTCACTAATTATTGATCGGCAATTTTATCACAAATTGATATTTGGTCAAAAATAAAATAAGTGCTGCTTACACAACCACCTCAAAACCCTATCTTCTTGCCTCTATCTCTATCTTTCATTTGTTTTTTTTTTTTTCTTTTTGAAGGAAATCTTTCATTTGTTATATATGTATTATTTTGTACTTCACTTATTCCTAATGCACAAAACATACAATTTAGCTCTACTCTTGACATGGTATTAATATGCAATCTATAAAATGTCAAATTTACTCTTTGTATTATAGAATTTGTAAAAGGCTATTGGCATTAAAAAAATTCTAAACGTTTATGATTTTTTCCATTTTATCGAATTTCTAAATTTTAAAAAATATTTTAGTTTAAAATTATTTAATTAAAATTAAATAAAAAGTGTTGACATAATAATTGAAAAACTAAATTCACATGTGATAAATTTTTAAATTTATTACTATTGTTCTAATATATATATATATAAATGTGTGTGTTTGTGTGTTAATAAAATACTATTGTTTTAAAATATGATAAATTTTCTTTTCATTTCAAAATTAGATATTTTTAACTATTTTCAATTATTATGAAATACTTAAAAATTTAAATTATTAACAGTAATCCTTAAAATTATTATAATGATAATCATTTATAAATTTAATCATTTTCAATAATAAATTTAATTTTCTATTATTATTTCTCTGCTTTTGTTTAAGTTAAAATGTATGAAATTTTTTTTTTAAAAAAAAGGTTAAATTAAAATATTTAATCAAAATATAAAGTTAGAATAAAATTTCCAACAATTTCAATGTTTAAATTTTTTATACTAATAAACTATTATGAATCTGCAAATTAAAAAGGGAAAATTTGACACTTCAGATGATATCACGTCAGCAGTTTTACTTAATTTTGACCAAATAATGATTTGTATTAAAATTTCCAAATATTTGATAAATCAAGAAATTTTTGCTAAAATTAACAAGTTAGAATAAAATTGCAACTGCTACAGAAATTTAAATTTTTCCACCAATAAGCCTATAAGATAACATATCTTTCTTAATCTCAATCTAACAATTTAGCATTCATAAGAAAGTAAAGAAAAAAAAAAAGAGATTAAAAGTGTAGAGTCAATTCTGACATGTTAATTAATAATATGTTTGATTAGACCCCCTAAATCTAAATGTTGGGACCTAAATGTCCTGCAAAATAAATGTTCTTCTCTTTTTATATTAGATTTAGCATGCATGGAGTCCGTAATTGGGTGGTTTACTTATCATGTCTTTTACTCATTTTAAAAGAGAAAATAAATTCCTTTAATGCTGCTCCTATTATACAATTCATTCGATATTTAAATCGTCTAATCTTTCTATCAATAAAAAAAATCAGCATGTATGGATCCCAATTAGTTGATTGGAATTATATATTAAAATTAAGGTGTGATCAAATTGGGATGACTTTTGAGGAAATTATAAAGATATATCTGTCAAAATGTTTATAAATGACATATACATTGTAATGTTGAACAGGATGTAGTTTATATATATATGATGGAAAGTACTTGTCTTCAAACTGAACCTGGAATAAGCATGATCTCTTATGATGGAACTAATTTCAAGGTCTTTTCAAATCTTATCCTCTGGCAACAAGTCTCTTCAAAGAAATAGGTTGTCTATGCTTTGGTGTTCAAAACTTATACATATATGTAAAATCAAACCATATATATATATATATATATATGATTGTCACTTGATCGGTGTCGCTTGTTAGTATCTCATAGGATCACGATTATTAGTTTGTTAGATGTTAACAGGGTGAGGGAATATATATATTTTTAATTATTTCAAACCTAGCAAAGCCAGAATCTAAACCTGAGACTTTTAGGTTCTAGGGCCTCTGCCTAAGCCACCCGGGCTAGGCCTCCTTGGCTTATATATATATATAAAGCCTATCCTAACAATATAATAGCCAAACATTGCCTACAAATCACATGCATTGTTAGCTTATAAGGATATACACTTCTTTTTGGATCCTGTAGTTTCATCATGCAAAGGACATTTTGCATTCTAAGAAATACATAATTTGAATTTGTCTTCAACTTGAAGAGTACATGCAAATAATTTCAATCCAATTATTATTATTAGCAACACCACGGACCACCCATTATTGTTTTTCCAATGCTATCTTCTTCTTCTTCTTTTTCTCCTTTTTTTTTTTGGCAAACAATGGTGTCTACAGCATGTCTTGAACTTTGATTTAAACAAAAAACATAATATCAATAAGGGAAAACGATAGGATGAAATCAAAATCAGTAGGGCATTTATGGGTCCATGTTTAAATGTATTCCAGAAAGAAATAATGACAAATAGAAGTGTAATAAAGAAAAAAGAAGAAACAAATAGTAAATTAACTGTGTAAAAATGAGTTTTCTAAGGTCCCATTAGCTACTCAAAGGGTATGAACTTAGCTCAAAGGATCAATCCTGTCACAAATATTATGAAATTAAGGTCCACATGGCTGTGTTGACTACAAGTTTAGGCTTTAGAGACAGTCTTTTGCATTGCATTATCACTTTGGTTTGGAATTGAATTTGTGAGGAATGAATATCATCAATTTAATGAGCTATTTATTTTTTTAAGGGGCTACCCTTGTTGACTAGTGTTTGAGTTTTGCCCTTAATTTGTTTAGAAGAAATTATTTTCCCTCTCTAAATTAAACATAAATGGTCTGGCTTTAATCAAATTAAAATTTGGCAAAAAAAAAAATGGAAATAGTAATTTTAAATCTTGAATATATATACATTTTATATAAGATATGTATATTTGCAAACTTGATAATCTTTTACACTATCTTCAAATAGTAATTTAATTACGAGAAAATATAAATGTTCGATAAATTCTAAAATCGACCTTCAATTATATTTGATTTGAAAATTGAAAAATGTTAGGATAAGACTGAAAACAGCCTTGATGTCCCTAAAAATTTTAATTCCTAATAATAGCTTTGAGAAATACAAAAGTGATTTTTGGGAGCACTGAAGTCGTTAGCCGTCATTGAATGAAACAATTGAAGAGCTGTAATCTAAGAGCTCAGGAGTCAGATTTCTTTAATGGTGATGGATAAATGTTACTTTTTGGGAAGTCAGTTCAATTATTTAAAGGAAAAATAAGAGAAAAAAGAACTGAAGCAAAGTACTCAAACGATGTTGAAATAACAGAACTTATTTTGCAAAACCATAAATGTAGATTGGGACACATTAACAAACTTATTTTGGTGGCATAAGAAATTGAAAATGTCTCGTTGCTTGCCTACTAGGCATCACTAACCTCCCACCACTTGGTTCAAGTGGTTAGGGGGTACCTATGATCTTTGAGGTCATGGGTTCAAGTCTCTCTAGACATTTAAATGTTGAGTTACCCGTTTAGGGCTGGTTAGTTTCAGCCACGGGATCGGCTCTATTTAGAGGTATAGGGTTCAGATCCCCCTCCCCCTTCCACCTCCTAGCAAAAAAAAAAAAAAAAAAACATCACTATATACATTTTTCTAATAAAAAACTGCCACTTAACATTCACTTAGCAATGAATTGCCATAATTTTGTTAGATGATGTGTGATATCACTGTACTGTGTGTATGTTTTAGATTATTAAATTATCAAAAAACATTCATCTAGCAGTGGTCATGTGTTTAAAGGCATATCCAACAATGCAGAATTCGGGTAGCTCCTTCTCATACGGTAAAATTTTGTTTTCCAATTAACAATACTAATACTTAATTTTCTCATTAAAAAAAAATTCACATTAGTATCGATAGACTGCATGGTAGGCAATAACTTTTCTTAATGATCTTAGTATCATTAGACAATATGATAAAAGCCGCTCTCTTTTTAAACTAAGAGAAAATTAATTTCACAAATTAACAACAATAAAATTTGAAAACTTTTCCCTTTTAAATTAGCTAAAAATTGATTTCACAAATTAACGTGAGTAGAATTTAGACTTCATTGTTTATAATACGTTTAAAAAGACTGAATATTAGATATTCTAATGGTTTGAAAATTTCATAATTCTATTATAACTTTATTTTCCTCCTAATTTCTTATAAACATGGAATATATTTTCACTAAATCAAGGAAGTTCTAATTTTTACAATGGAAATGACATTTTAGTACTCAATTAGAGTAGATAGAGTACAAATTCTCCACAATATTAATGATCAGTTGGCCCTTGCAAAGTTTAGAACCAGTTGCATTTGAGCTCCAAGGAGAGTATAAGAACCCTAGAAAAACCCACTAACAAATCCATACATTTGGGCTTTGGGTTTGGATATGGCCTTTGTCCAATACCTTATAATACCTTTTGCTTATATATATATATGGAAAAGTATAAATAACCATCATCTGGTTTCACTTGTTTTCATTCAAAGACGTGTGGTATTTTTTGTGACAAAAAGCTATCATGTGAATCAGTTAATTAATAGCCGGATGCAATTCATATTAATGTTGTTAAAAATGATAGCATGACATGAGTAAAATTGAAATTTCTGGTTAAAAATTTTAACAAGATAGTTATTTGTAATTTTTGTATTTTCTGGTTAGAAATTTCAACCAATTTGTAACTCACAAATTGGTTGTGAGTTAGCCAAAGAAAACTCAATTGTAAAGGTTTGATTTTAGTTTAGAAAAATTCTTGCTGTAAATAATCTAATTCAATGTTTGGTGTGGGGTTAAAAATTCTAATTTGGGAATAAGTTCGATAGAGATGTAGATTTGTTGATAAACCAAATTTCTTAAATTCTATGTAAATTTTTTTCATCTCTTGTTCTTCAATTTTTTCTTTTAATTCTCAATTCTTTCTTAAATCTCCTTTAAAATCTCAATTAGCCCTATTCACCCCTTTAGGGCATTTCTTAACTTGTAGCTTTTTTTTTTTAAATGACTGAAATATATGAGTAATAGAAATTGACTAAATCTAATAAAATTTGAGTTCTTATTCAATATGCATGTGTGAATTTATGCAAATAAAAATTAAAAAGCGTTGGATTAATTCTTATTTAATTATATTCATTAATCAAATAATATGTAATAAAGCGAAGTGGACAATAATTTCTCTAATTTAAATTTAAATGAAAAATTTTATTTGTATAAATTTTAAATTTGTTTTCTTTAATAAAACATTCGTGGATTTTGTGCTTCAGGGTAGAATAGAAGTACCCAAAATGGCATCTCTACATGTTCAAAGAGAAACCTCTCTAGATCATACATAAGCACATCAATACAAGCAAAAACAGAAAGGTGTCTGCATCATACTGAACTATGATTTATATATGCCTGAGGACACGTGCAATGGCTAAACATTCTCTTCGCTGTAGAAGATGTTTACATGATGCCAATCCACTTCTTTGTGCACGAGTCACACCATAAATTTATGTTCAAACTAACATAATATTGCCTCCTTAAGTGGCTTAATATAATTTGTTTAGAAAAAATTAGAAAAAACTGAGGAGAAATTGAGTAATCCTTATGCAAGATGAAAGGTGTAAAATACATAATCTCATAGAATATATCAATCTATGAACATTGGCTTAGACATGTATTAGTCAACACCGTGTTCTTTTAGTGTTTGGTTAGTGAAAGCGATGCCTATAGAGCTAAAGCATATATTCGGAAAGATCAGAAAATTGTTTACCATTCAGAACCTCTCATTTCAGTCGTTTTCAAGCTTTGTGGATGAGTCTTTTTGATATCTTATGTTGCAAGTAAAGAATCCAAATCAACTTTTTCTTTAAAACCCTTCATTTGTTTACGAAATCTTTTGAGCTGGAAAAGCCCTGTTCTCACACAGTTTGAGCTGGATTCTAGCATTTGCAGTATATAGACACATGTACAACCACAAAGACCAGACAAAAAGGCTACGGCTCTAATTACCCTTTTTATTTTTTAATCCTGAAGTAAGCCTAAGAGCTTTCAAAAACCTAAATATAAACCTGATAAGTTCAAAACCCAAAAAAAATCAATGCAACCCATATCTGAACAGGGTGGATTAGCCTTGTCTGAATATAGAAACATGGAATATTTAACTACCGACCCAAGAAAAAGAAAAAGCAACCTTGACATTGCGAGGAATCACCGAGTGACAACTTGAAGGGGAAGCCTACTTTTCGAAGGGCTATGCATGGCAGTTTATATATATGCATATAAACAACTGAAGACGTATCCTTGCTAAGCATCTTTTGTCCAGTGGAATATAGCAGTTGCTCAAAGAGATAAAGACAGGAGTAGCAGAGCTCAAGATTGGTTTGTTCTTGCTCCAAAATGCCTGGTTCAGAGAACCCTCCTGCAGGTCGTCTCTTGTCTACAATAGATCATCTAAATCTCCGATCACTTTTTGTAAATTTGTTTTCAGTAGGGAAGGAACTGACACTTTAATTCTTTTTTTATGTGAAAAAAAGGATACCCAACCGACAATCCCATTGGGAATGAGAAGAAGTGCTGCCCTAAATCAAAGAAGAAAGGAGATAGAGGCTTCATTGAGGGATGGTAAGTGCATGCTAAAAGATTTTTGTAGCAAAAGTAACTATATATGAATATAGCTAACCCAATAATCAACCAAATTGGCAAAGAAATAGGAGCTGGCTTCTAAACTATAATAGACTGCTCTATCTCGTACAAGTTGTTTCTATGTTTATGGAACAGACAACAGAGGACTCATTAACCATTCAAAGAAAATTTCCCACTTTTATGTAGGTTATATTTTCACTTATGCAGCTTTCTTGATTGCCTCTCAAGATTTTCAGAAGCTTCCTTCTATTGTTACACCCAACATCTCTTCCCTAGTTATTAACTTCTCTTTGTTGTTTCTTACTGGTGCAGCCTTTTTGCTCTATGCTGCTGTTGGCTTTGTGAAGCTTGCTTCTGAATTCTGACCTGTGACTCCAAATGGCATAATTTCTGAAATGGATTGTATTTGATTATTCTGGTTTTATATGTTTGATCGGATGTAATAAAATGTAAACTCTGATGGTATCAGTCTCCTTTTCTATCTATACATTGAATTTTCATTTCTTTAGTTTCAACATATATAGAACTATTAAGGTTTTCTGGTTTAAAATGTTAAGCAGAGAACAAAACGCTGGATCAAACTTAACATTTAAGATCATGTTCTGATCAGCCACCATGAAGTTTCTAGATCAACCAGAATCCTTGCCCACTTGTGAAATTTCTTATTCCATGCTCCTTGTCTAGATTCACACTAGTTTCTGTTTGGCGAAGGTCCCAGGTGGGATGCCCAGATAAGAACAGCATGCTTTATAATTTGATTAAGCATCACACACAGAAAAGTAGGGCATCTATGATTATGCAGTATTCCTTGCCACCTTAGGCAAGAAAGATAAATCGAATTAGCATTTGAATCATTTGATGTTAACGTAAATTTTTTTGTGGTTCAAGGAGCAAGGAGCTTGAAGCTGATACTAGAAATTCTCACCATTAAATCATGCTAATTTAATTAAACAAGCACAAACATGAACACAAAATGTAGTTAAGCCCTGTATATCATAATTATGTCTTGATCTTCATATTGGAAATAAAAGAAACCCGGCGCTGACTGCCCAGAAGTTTTGAATTGGCTTATTACAGTCATAAAAGCTAATAATACATCATTTTATTTTAAGGCCAGTTCCCTCAAATTAATAATGTACAATCAGGAACATAGACTTCAGCATTTCACAGCAGACTGACAAAACATTGATACTCATCAAGCATTCACAATTTAATAAGAATGAAGAAAAAAACTGACCAATTGAAAAAAGATGCTTCTCAAAGGGTCTCTGATAATGGGAACAGCTTTTCCAGAATATTATTAGAAAGGATTCTGTTGGGATCCAATTCCTTTCGTGCCTTGTTATATGCCTCCACAGGAAAACGCTTTCTTAGTCTTGCTTGGAGAGCAGCAAGCACTTCCTTGTCCTTTGGAACCTGCAAACAGCATTGTCAATTATCAAGAAACAATGCAGTAATTTCAGTTTAACACAATTTTTGCAAATGAAATCAGTGATGAATTAGATTGATGAGTTATTTAGCACTTTTCATATCCCACACTCTAACCACCTAAACAATACCAATACCAAAAAAAAAAAAAAAAAAAAAAAATTACAGACAGAGAGAGGTACTAGAGGACCTGATGATATTTAAGATAATGAAGAAATGTATTCAATGAAAAAGAGGTCTGGATAATTGGTTTCAACTCTTTAAATAAATGCAAGCATCAGACATTCTTTAAGGTAATAACAGAAATGAGTTGAATTAGATATCACAAGCAAATACAAGTTGGATTTAAAATAATTGAGAACACCATAGGAGACCACTAATTCTCAGACTAGCAAACAACATTCAGAAGAGCAGATGAGGCAATATTGAATCAATACCTCAATCTTGGCCCAATGTTCAAAACAATAATACTTGTCCCACAACTGTTCTTGTGTTAGATGTCTGTAGTGAAAGAATTCTTCTGTGATATCCTTTCTTTGGCGAGCATCCATTGTAGGAAGATACATGATTATACCAACCTGATTCAAAACCCAAATGGGGTTGAGCATCACCAGCAGCTTAAGAATACAAAGTATATAAAATTTCAAACCCAGGACTATCAACCACATTATGTCATGTATGCGAAATTTATGGAAGTTCATATATTTATACAATCTTTCAGTTCCATTTCACTTCTAGATTTGTGGTTTGTCCTTTTGTTGATTCTGCACAAAAGAGTGGAAATCTAATTTGAATTGAAATTGTGTTAACTTTCTTTTACTGACTGTCAAACTCACAGATTCCATTAACACACATAGATACATGGCTTCAGGAAACTTGGAGTAGATGACCACAGATATAGTCTTCCAGTATAGCCATAAACAAAACCAAATATTTCCTTTTATTTTCAATCAATATGTCTTAACAATTTGTAGGAGTAGTTGTGAACTTCAAATATCTGCAAAGATGCATATACTTGACATGGAAACTATGTGAAACAGAGTTATACGGTCCAAATATACATATTTCGAGAATCATGTATAATTGGAATGAGGACAATTAAAGGGGCAGATTACCAGACAGATGCATGGATGACTCTATCTATGTGCTTTTGAAGACTCTATCCATGTGCAAGGATACTTTTATAATAGGTCATAGGTAAAGCAACATAAGGATGGGAAACAGTCATGCATGCAGCCTGATGGTTTACATACAACATTTTATAAGTTTCTGCATCATGATCAAAATAGATATTTAGGAGGAACAACATCTAAGATTTAGTGAAAAATGAAGCCTCCAAGGTTATAAAGGATGTAAAAGTTGTGTCAGAATTACCCATGAGAATATATCATCTTCGCCTGAGCTTGAAGCAGGACTCATGGAGCTCTGGCTGCGAGCTGTCCAGCGCTGTTCTATAGGAGCTGGTGCAGGTATTTCTTCTTTTTCTATGAGCTGCTTCAACTCCTCTATGAATTCAAGGTCTTTCAAGCTTGGTTTGGAGAGGGTACCAGCGGGGAAACATGTTTCTGATACCCACTGTTGGCCACCACAATCAAAGCCCAAGATTTCATCACTCCACCCCACTCTATATCCTTCTGACTTCGTCCAGTACTCAGTTTCAGCACGATTAACCTTCATGACATGGTCTTTGTTGAGAGGATCAAGAGCAAGCAATTTATCTCTTAACTCCGTAAATGAAAGCTCATTTATGTCGATTTCATCATCTACAGATTTACGTGCAGCCTCTCCAGACCTGCAAGTAACTGAGGGAAGCCATAAGCAATTAACTTACAAAGAAATGAACAGAATAATAGAAATTGTTAACAAGTAAATATATTTTAACAAAAAATAAATAAATACAAAAACAGCATGGACACCACCAGGAATTTAACTAGGGAAACTACATGACGATGAGTATTCATTATATCGCTGAAACAACTGGTCCATAAACCAAACCAAAGTTAGGTCAAAAACTCTAGTCTCCATCAACATAACCCCTTAAAGTCACCTTCTTCCTGTTATTTAACACTTACTATTTTTCTTACCCTTTTCCTTTTGTTGATAACAAGGACGAATCTAGAAGAAAGGTAAAAATATCTGCTTTTTTGAAGGGTCCAATTAATTTTTTTCAAAATTTAAGAATTTATGTATAGGAATTTTTTTGTTTGGAGGAGCCCGCACCACCCTTGTTTCATCCATTCAAGCCGTCAGGACACATTCCCTCTTATATGTGATGTTATTCTTATTTTGTTTCCATGGAACACTAAACATTGCCAACAGATCTTCTACAACTTTCATATATTGAATTTCTTGCATAATGATCATGCTATCAAATATAGGATGAATTTAGTTATAGTTTCAGACCATAGCTAAGTAGAGGTTCAGGCTGTAGGCTGTTAGTTTCAACACCAAATGAACCAAAGTTATGCTAAGAAGTATATAACATAATTATGAATAAGATATAAAACAGAATAGCAAGCAACTTTAAAAAATTTTTCAATCCTCATCGTGAAAAAAATTCAAAATCATGGTGATGCCTTTAGCGCTTAATGGTAAACTAAAATGACCTTTTCAGTCAACCTAAATAAAAAAGCATAGGGACAAAGTCTAAAGAAAGAAATTGTGAAGAATACAAGAGTTTCAGCTCTGCAGAGTTTTGTACAGCCAGAACAAGTACCACTGCCAATTCCTATCTTCATTTAACCATGGGCAGCATTTTGGATATATAGTATGTGTTTTTTTATAAATCCATACTTGCATAATATAATATATGTAAAATGCACCGTCGTTGCAGTTAGCTAGACTAAACTTCCCAAAATAACATATTGACAAAACAAGTATAAATGTAATGAGCAGAAAAGAAGATAAATCTCTACCACAAAGCTTTTAAATGCCCGACAATAGTTTTACCTGTACTTTACAAGGGACTCCTTGTAAAGGTCACGAACATGCTGTACAGCCTCGTCTTGACTATATTTGGGCTTGAATTTGGGAGGACCCTTCCATTTTGAAACAGGATTGCATGTCACGACTACAACACTATCAGTGTATGGGATATATAGGTATTTCACATGCTTATTCTCAGATAGCAATTTCCTGCAAAAGGAGAAGTACATGGATCTTAATTTTCAACTCTAGAGGAAGAAGTAGAGCCTCAGAGATAGACTACTTCATTTTAAAAATGCAGATTGTACTCCAATTTCCAAAACCAGCTATGAAGAGATTGTGGCATCCTCCATCAGCTTCACCCCCTAAATAAAGGTGATGAAGCATCTTGCACTACTAATTAACAGTTGTACTTTATTTAGAAGAATGTTCAAGTGACCAGATACTAGAAAATTTTCAAGGTTTCTAACTTCAACTCCTTTTAACCATGTATTATATTTTGCCGGAAACAAAGGATGCAAAAACCCCCTTTTAATTTTTCAATTATTTATTTTTGCATGATCCTAAATGATGCATAATCTTAAATATCAACTTTTATCAATTTTGATAAAACGCTTTAACCACATGTTAAATATTTTGGTGGTCATCCAACTTTGTACTAATTTCATTTTGTATACTAAACTTCAATTGACTTCTTTTCAGTAACTAAACTTTAATTTAAGTATAATCGACAGGTCACCTAGTGGCGTTTTGCTGATGTAGCAACTGGACTTGGAATATTCGAAGAATATTTGCCACATCAGCATACAAGTCAAATATCAACTCAGACTAGTGACTGAAATAAAACAAATTAAAGTTTAGAATTGAAAATGAAATAAGTACAAAGTTTAATGACCACCAATATATTTGACACATTAATTAATCTTGTCAAAAAATTTATTTATCCCATATCAGAAAATCCATATCTAATTACTACAAATAATAAAAATATTATTGTACAATTTTTATGAAAAGTAATTATTTTGAAATTAAAATTACAATAATTTAAACAAAAATTACAATAATTTAAACAAAAATTAAAGATATTTTAATATTTATAAAATCATAAAAAAATCTAGATAATGAAAATAATAAATTTATAAAATATTATGAATTCTACATTGCAAATAGTAAAAATTTAAAAATATACATACAAATAAAATATGTTTAAAACTTTAAAATTATTTATTAAATAAACAACAAAAATTGGTTATGCAAATTTAATTTGAAATTGATATTATTCAAAGCTATACATATAAACAAAATATTTTTAAATTAAAATTAAAATAAGTGAATAAAATTATAATGACAATTTAAAACTCAAATTAATTATTATAAATAAAAATATTTTTGAATTTGTACTTTCTACCTTAATTAAGTTAATAATATAAAAAAAAGTAATAAGAATTATTATTTTACAATTTTAATTAATAAATATTTTATTCAAAATAACAATTACTATCTCCAAAAAAGTTATAAATTATTTATAAAGATATCAATTTTATTTTGGTGGTTACTAAACTTTGCACTTATTTCATTTTGGGTACTAAACTTCAATTCGTTTCATTTCAGTTACCAATCTGAGTTGGCATTTGACTTATATGCTGATGTGGCGAATATCCTTTGAATATTCCAAATCTGGCTGCCACATCAACAAAACACCACCATACTTAAAGTTTAGTTGCCGAAAAGATTCCAATTGAAGTTTAGTACCCAAAACGAAATAAGTGCAAAGTTAGGTTAGAATATTTAACCCTTCAACCACACACTCGATCCAGTAACACAGCAAATAATTACTTGTGGTTTTTCTTGATGTCTTTCATATTCGAGATGTAGGTATGCTCCACAAGCTCTTGCCTCTCAACACACTGCAATGTGACTTCAGCAACCACTCCAAGGCCCCCAAGCCCACAGCGAGCTAGATAAAATAGCTCTGGATCCTTGTCCTTTGAAATCTCTATAGTTCCTTTGGCAGGAGTAACCAGTTTCATGCTGATGACCTGCTCATCAATAGGTGGCAATCTCGCACCCGTGCCATGAGCACCCACCTAAACAGACTCAAGCAAACACAAATAAGTAGGAAGGCATAACTTTAAACCCAATTCATTCCTCATAATCTTTTTCTTTTTTTTTTTTTTGGAAAGGACATTCCTCATAATCTTACTGCAACAAGATGTTCAGCTTTTAATTAGTGACTATCTTCGATGCTAGTCATAGCTTAAATCTCTCACACCTAGAGCAGAGTTAATGAGAAGATCAAAACTCATTGACCACATCAAATCCTTTCTTTTGCCAAATATTTTAAAAGCAAGAACAAAAAAAAAAAAGGACTTATTTCCAAAATCAATGCTATAAATATGCATCACAAAACGAGAGCTTGTCAATCAAGCAAGTTAATGTCCATCCAAAAAGTAAAATAACAAAAGAAGCAGCAGAAGAACCTGAACAATGCCACCAATCTGCTGCTCTCTAATAGAAGCAAAATTCTGCAAAGTGATACCATAATCTTTAATCCCATCAACCAATTCCTGAACTCTAATCCCAGCTTCAACTCTCACCCTCTTCTTCTCCTTATCAACCTCCAAAACCTTATCCATCAAAGCCAAATTGACCATCCCAGCACGAGCAAGTCCAATCCCATTGGGAGACAGCCCAGAGCCAACGGGTCGGATCTTAGCCTTCTTTTCATTAGATTCCTTAACTAAATCCTCCAACTGCTGAAGGTTTTCAGGCTGGTGGAAAGCTCGAGTCTGGACCTCGTGGGTGCCACTCCAGTTAGAGACAGTGTGGAGGTCTTCAGGTAAAGGAGCGTAGCGAAAGATTTGAGCTTTTTTGTGCTTGGCGGTGTCTGAGAAAGGGAAGGAGTAGTAGGTGGCTGCTCCTGAGAAAAGGAGAAGCGCTGTGTAACCCAGATACTTACGGAGCTCTGCATCTGAAGAAGAAGGAGAAGAAGATGTTGATAATGCGCGTGCCGTTGTTTGGCCAAATGGGTGTTTCAGAGTTGTGGTTTTAAGAGATTTAGAAGAAGCTTTGTGGCGGAGAGATTGAAGAGAACGTCTGACAGAGGGGATTCTCCACATTTTTGTTTCTCTTCTTTTTCTGATAGTGCAACGAGTAAAAGAGAGCAGCAGCAGCAGCGGCAGATGCGTTTTGTTTTGTGGGTTTTCTTTCGGCTCATTCTCAGACTTTACCGTCAAAATTAATTTCACACGTTGACTGTAGCACTACTGTTACCGGTTTCCCAGTGACCGTTAGATTATCCTTTCACTAATAATTTTTTTTTTTTTAAAAAACACTCGATATCGATTTTATCAAAAAATTTTGTGATGAATTTATATTTATTTTTTATTTTGTCTCCAAACGATAAATTATTTTTTTAATTTCTTAGTTATATTTTTAAATAATTTTAGAGCAAATTACATTTATCTCTGTTTGCCTCTGGCATTTTTTCTGTAATTTTTGAGCTTGCCAAGCTTGTAAGATGCACCAATCAAGATCCCTGACTTCTAAAAGACAACTGTGTGTAGATTGAGGGATCTAAGCTACTAGATTCTCAAATTAACCGTAGGGAATTAGCTATTTAAATATTGAAAATGCTTGATTGGAAATAAAAGTAGAAATTGCATTGAAATGAAGAGAGAACTAATTACAAATAAGGTGTGCATAAACAAGAATATTCACTGAAGTTGAAAATAAAGAAAAAGCTGAATTGATTGTTGTTTGTAGTTGTTTGACTTGTGTTCGATATGGAAATTGGTCCGCTGTTGGTGTTGTGTAGATGATCTCCCATTTGTCGTAACAATTCTCTTTTATCATAACTCAACTGCCTCAACCACGTTCCCATTCAATCTCAACTGCTTTATCTATAACTGTACAATTAATTAATATAATTAATTAATTATATTTGGGTCTTGAGCTATAGAATTTATAGCTTTAATTTCTGGTACAAACATTTGCCCCTGTATATAAATGGCTTTTAAAAGCATATTTATATCAATAATAGTACTACTCCTGCTTGACAAAATTCTTACAGAGATACTAGGTTATAAAGAGAATTCTTGTAGAGATCTTGGTTTATAAAGGATACGAGAGAATCCTGATTTTTCTTGTAAGTGCCGATGATGATAGATATGATTCCCTTAACAAATTTTAAGACTTTTTAAAATCTCTTTAGATTCCCTTTGATGCTCCCTCTCAAGCTTAAAGCGTTGATTGAAGATTCTATAGAAACAAACAACAATTAACAGATAAACAATGGTGGTCAATAATGCCTACCTTCTTTTATTAACACTTAGGAATTTAGAAAAATATGTAAAATAAAACATGCCTTGAGGCCTATTTATAGAAAACTAACTAAAATAGTCATAGTTCAGCTCTATATCACTTAGTTGAGTAGGAGTTCTTCCAAAATGGTTGTGATGACGACCTTACTCTATAGTTTTCACTTTTCCATCATTTCCAAAATAATGGGAATGATGTCGTTTAATGCTCATTTTGTGTAATTCTCCATATTCACTTGATAAATAGTGGGTGTTCTTTTCCAAATCCCAATTAATCCTAAGAATTTTCTCATATTTAGGAGATAGTATTCTATGCTCTCAGTCTTTAGCACAATGTGGCAGGATTATTTTTCACCCCAAATTCCCTTCTTAAATATCTTCTTTTTTATTTTCTCCAAAGGATCTACAATCCACGAATTAAAATCTTCAAATTTTGAGGGAGCTTTCTTTAGAACTTCCATTTGTGTCCCTTCATTGTCTTCTAAATTCTCATGATCTCCTTCAAAAATTACTTCTACACCATTTACTTTCAAGTTCTCCATTTCAAATCTATCATACAGTTATTGCACCTGAGCTTTGAAAATGGCAACTGCAATTACCAACAACTGTTCCTATTTTTATTAAGTCATCTAAAAGTTCAATAATGGGCTTGTGTGCCATTGGTCTATAAGGCACGATAGCAGTTGAATTAACAAGAGCCTTGGCTTGTTTTTGGATATCCCTGCTTCTTAACATGTAGACAAACCTTCGTTCTTCATTCTTCTTCCTTCTTATGAACTGAATTGGTCCGCACTCTACACTGTAATACCTAGCTTCAACTGCATCTGAATGAGTACTAAAAAATTATAGATCTGCCTAAACTATTTCTATATCATCACCATTCCAAAAACAGTAAGAAATGGTGAAGGGTGAAAGGTATACACCAGTTGGTATGTAACTAATCCTTTCCCAATAAAACATTACAGTTAGTAGAGTAATTCACAACAAAAAATGTAGTAAGAGAGGTATTACTTTCTCATAGTGATCTCCATTAATAGCACATCAAAGACCTTAGTTACCTCACCAGTAAAAGCAGACACAATAACATATGTAGCAATAAGATCCTCCTCAGTTCTGCTTAACATAGCCAACATTCTCATGGGTATCATATTAACTATAGATCCGTTGTCAATGAGAACTCTAGAAATAGGTCTTCCATTCATATATGCTCTAATATAGAGAGGACTAATGTGCCTTGTCATTTTTATTGAGGGTTTCTCCAGTATCACCTTTTTGTGTACTATAATGTTTTGGAGCTTGAATGGTAACTCCTCCAAGCGTATCATCTTCCTCCATATTTTTTACATTATATGTTTCTTTATCACATCATCCTTTGCTTCTATAGACCTAAAATTAAGAGGCAAAACAACACAAGTGGTAATACAGTTTACATAATACTACCACAAATAAACTATTTATTTTTACAGAACCTGTTTTTTTAAAACTTACAACAAATATCACCTTACCCATAACATCTTTCAAATTGTCATCTTTTCCTTCTGCATCTTCATCCTCAGTTGCCTTCCTTCTGAACTTGGATTTCTGTGGGAAATCTCCATTTCTTTCATTCTCATCTCTAAGGTTCTTTGTCTTTGAAGCCTTCTTTTATTCCTCTTTGCGAGAGGTTGGGGGAACTTCTTATATTAAACCTTGTGTTATTGATTTTTTGGGCCATTCTTGGGGGAAAACATAATTCTTGGGGCTTCTTTTGAATTTCTTTAGTGCTCATTCAACCTTTTTGGCTTCTTTTTTTTTAACTTGATGAGCCCTCTCGTAATTTAATTTTTCTAACCCATACATTCTTGAACAAAAGCTTTGACCCCCCTTCATTTCATCACGGATCTTCTTCTTTTGATTTATAAGTGAGCCAAAATCAAAGGCTGCAGTGTTTATAGTAGCCATCAGATGAAAAGGATCCTCATCCACCACCATTGTTTCCTTTTTCTCAGGGAACTTCAGGACTTCCTTGTTAATCCTATCCTGCACAATATTTCTAAAACCCCAACAATTATTAGTCAAATGATTACAGGAATCATGGTACTTATAATAGTCTCTGCCTTTCAGTTCCTCCTTTGTTGGGGCTTTGTAGCTTTTAGGAAAGGTAATAAACTTTTCCTTCACCAGAAAATCAAAAATCTCTTCAGTTTGGGACAACTTAAATGCGTATTGTGGTTGGGCACTTATGATATGAGATTTCTTCCACAGGTCAGCTGTCATCTTTACAAGCATACAATAAACACAAGATCCCTACGTAGCAAGATCTATCATACCAACCTTATAATTGTGTACTTCTTAAAAATAAGTCTTCATAGCAGCCTTTCTCCTCTAGTTCTCCTCATAAAAAAGTTTCTCATATTCTGCCACCTTTGCTAACAGTTCATAAAAATCCGTGAACTCCATTCCCTAAAACTTTTCTCTAAGTTTGATATCCAAGCCCCTCTCGACCATCTTCACATACTCAATCTCTGGAAGAATTATCTTATAATGGTTCCTCATCTTCTTAAATCGAGCAATGAATGAATTTACATTCTCCTTAGATCTCTATGTCATTCTCGACAGTTCTGCCACACAAACTTCAGACTCTATGCTAAAAAATTGAGTATGGAATGCTCTCTCCATTTCCTACCATGTAAAAATAGAATTATTTGGCAGTGTTGCATACCAAGTGAAAGCAAAACTAGTTAATGAATTAAGGAACAATCTCAATTTACAATTGTAAAAAATTTTCATAATTTGCTAATTTATTGCACTGAATAGTGAACTTAGCAACATGCTCCAAGATAAAATGTCCTTCTTCTCCATAAAACATTGTGAACTCAGTGACTTTGTATCCTCTTGGATATAAGTTATTGCTATTAATAGCATCTAGATATGGTTTGTGAAACTCGGGCTTGCCTATCTGGCTGAGACCAGGACCATATAATTCTTGAACCACTTTCTTCACTGCATCCACATCTACTGGAGTTTAAATCCTGGGAACATACGGTTGAGGAAATTGTTAGATCCCTCTAGCTTCTCCTAATGTTATGCCCCCTGAGTTTCCTTATACAGTACCATCATAATTATACAAGTTAGGTTGTACAAAAGGATTAATATTAGCATAAATATGATGGGAAAGAGTTGGCCTGCTGTTAGGGCGGCCATTATGAATAACTTTTAGTGTTACAGAAATCTCCTCCCTTTTTGTGTGGGGGTGTGTATTTTTCTTTCTCTTTTACCTTGACTTGAACTAGGCAATGGGAATCACCTTCCTCTTAAGATAGTGATCAGAGGGTTGCTCCCCAAGTCCCTCAGGCTATTTGTTAGCCTTAGAAGATATTTCAACACTTGCACTCTTGGCACTTTATTGGATCATACTAGTAGTCTGTTGAAGATGATGATCCATTTTTTGAGAAAATACTTTTTAACTTCCCTCTAGAGTTTTTGCCATAAATTTTAAGAACTTAGACTGTGACTCCTTCTGTAACTCTATGAATTTATATTGTATCTTGATAAGCAAGATGTATTTGTGGGAAAGAAATATACAAAGAGATCAGTTAGGAACTAATGGCAATAATTGGTTAGGAAGTTTTATTAGTTAATTAGTTTATTTCTATAGTAGTTATCTTATTTAAGAAGTCTTTATTTCTATAGTTATTTATCTTATTTAGGAAGTTTATTATTTAGGAAGAATCTTATTCTTAGTAGGAGAATAAGTTAGCAGATTCCTATTTTATTTTTAATTCTTAAAAACTCTATTGTACTCAGTCCTATTTAAAGGGCATTATAATGAATAAGAGGGCAGTCAAAATTTTCCTTAAAATCATTGATAGAAAAGTTTGTTAGGGGACTGGTTTTTCTAACAGCAACCATAGGGACTAAGAAGGGGAAGAACTCTAGCAAAAGGAAAGAAGATTTTCCTATGAGTCATTCCATGATTAGATCCTACATAAAAATTCATATCAATTTAGTATCAGAGCCATGACGTCATGGATGACTCTGTAGACTTGTTAAGTCGAATAGATGGGTTCATGAGAAATGTCAAATAAAGGCTGTCTATAGTGGAGGAACGCCAGCAGTCCAGCAAAAATTCATCCTAACAATAACAAAAGGCAATTATCTCGTAATTAGAGAAATTTTGTGAGAGCTAAAGGGGCATAATAAGAACAAAAAGGTGGGAAGCAATAGCTGCACCTATGCAGACTAAAGGGAAGAAATAAGTGTTGGGCAAATAGGAGGAACTACTATTCCTAGGTATTCTAAATTAGAATTTCCTTCATACGATG
This sequence comes from Mallotus japonicus, assembly GCA_949634005.1. NCBI lineage: Eukaryota > Viridiplantae > Streptophyta > Magnoliopsida > Malpighiales > Euphorbiaceae > Mallotus > Mallotus japonicus. The sequence continues at coordinate 3,132 of CATIWK010009360.1, read as the reverse complement.
GTACTGATGATCCTTTGATTTGGATCCATAATTCTTTAAAAATTAGAGAACACCTAAAGGGGAAAAGGTGGGGCTGGTAGCATTCCATCTTAACAGAGAGGCACAACTGTGGTTTTATAAAGTGAAGCAAGAAGGGGCATATATGAATTGGGAGACATTTACAGACTAGTGCCACCTGAGGTTTAGTCATCCTATGAGACTCAACCCCCATGGTGAATTGGCCAACTTAAAATAGATAGGAACAATAGAAAAATATCAAAAAGAGTTCCAATCTTTACTTGATAGAATCACAGAACTCACTATAAAGCAACATATTACCTCTTCATTGCTTACGAGTCTCTTAGAGGGATTGCTATTGGATGTAGAATTGCAGGAACCCACCAGCTTAGGTGCTACTATTAATTTGGCTCGTACCTTTGAGAAAAAGAAGAAAAGCAGTTAGGCTATTTTAGGGGGATACCGTAAGGCAGCACCTCCCTGGAGTAGTTTAAAAATAACCAGTAAAAGGACAGTTGTAGGAAAGGGAAATCATGGGGTAACATCCAGTAGTGGAAGCATAAATCTACCTTTTTTCAAGAAGTTAACAAAGGCTGAGATGGAGGAATGAAAAACTAAGGGGCTTTGCTTCAACTATGATGAAACATTCTCCAAAGGGCATCGATGCAAGAAGTTATTTTGGGTAGAATTGGTGGATTCTGATGAAGAGGATGAAGTTAGGCCAAGAGAACCAGAAATATCCTTACATACTATAACAGAGGTGCAAAACTCATAAACTATGCAATTAAAGATGATGGTGGAAGGAAGACCAATATGGGTACCAATCGACTCAAGCAGCACCCATAACTTTATTAGTGATACTGCTGCAAGGCAACTGGGTCTCTAGATCATACATAAGCCAGGATTGCAAGTATTTGTAGCTAATAAGGAAAAGGTTTCTAGTTCAGGCATTTATAAGGCTGCCTCATTCCAGGTTAACCGTGACACATTTTCTACTAACTTATATGTTACTCTTTTAGAAGGGTTTGACGTAGTTTTAGGGGTTAAGTGGTTACGTACTTTAGGCCCAATTATATGGGATTTTACTGATCTAACTATGAGTTTTTACCTAAAAGGAAACCAAGTTGAATGGTAGGGCCAAAGGCTATATAAAGAGGCAAGAGTTCCTAACATTCAAGAGTCTTTTACGCCCTTGGTTAAGTTAAAAAAGTTACTGGTTGAATTTTTAGATTTATTTAATGAACAAACTGAGCTACTTCCTACTCGTGGATGTGACTATTGTATTACACTCCTCCCATGCTCAGCATCAGTAATAGTTTGGTAAAAAGATGAGATCGAATGATAATGTGAGGATATATTGGCCTGGAGCATAATCAGGCTGAGTAGATCTCCCTTCTCCTCCCCTGTGTTGCTTGTTCCAAAGCATGATGTGTCATGGAGATTTTGTGTCTACTATTGAGAGTTAAATGCTAGAACTATGAAGGATAAATTCCCTATTCCAGTGGTGGAAGAATTATTGGATGAATTACATGGAGCGAGGTATTTTACCAAGCTAGACTTGAGGTCAGGATATCATCAAGTTCGAATGGATGAGACAATTATAGAGAAGACAACATTTCAAACCCATCATGGCCATTTTGAGTTTTTAGTCATGCTTTTTGGCCTCGTAAATTGTCCATCAACCTTTCAATCCTTAATGAATGAAATCTTTCAATCTCACTTGTGTAAGTTTGTCTTAGTTTTTTTTTTTATGACATATTAGTATATAGTAAGACATGGATTGAACATTTACAACACTTGCAGACTGTTTTTTATTTTTTACGTGCTCACCTCTTATTTGTAAAAAAATCCAAGTGCACCTTTTGGGGAGACCCAGATGACATACTTAGGTCACATTGTTCATGGTGCAGGTGTCTCGATGGATCCCTAAAAATCCAAGCTATTGTTAATGATATGCACTAGGTTAATCATGTATGACTATGTTTTAACTTGGTCATATGTTGATTTTATTAATAAAGAGGTATTTTCTTTATTATTTTATGTTATAATAATTACTTGAATAGTCAATTATTCCTAAGGTCATCAAGTATGTGACTTGATAGTAAAACCCTTAGGTTAAATATGAATCCTATTTTGATTTATCCCTAATCATTCATTATTATTGAAATAACAATGAATTAAGGCTAGTATGGTGTTGATTGATGATTATATTTTACTAATCATGTATATGAGATATTAAGTTAACTCATAGGTATTTGTTTGAGAAATGATATATTGAATTGACCCACTATGAGAATACTACATAGATAATTGTCATAAGTAATTCTCATCATAATAATATTATTTTAGTCCTCTGACCTTAAAATCATCATGGTTTTCTACATAATTATTTTTTATTTTGACATATTCTAATATTGTCTTTAACAAGATAATGAAATACATTGTTATTGGATATAGAATGAGTTATATGAGGATTGTCAGTGATTGAGAAAGAATTTGTCCCTCAGATTAATCTGAGTAAATTATCTATGGGCCTCTTGATAAGATAGACTGAAGAAAATACCTGGTCATACCGGAATGAATTAATAAAGAGTTATCATTCTCAATCTACTTAGAATCAAGAGATAATGTGATTGAATTGTATAAGGATGACATAAACTATGCCTTATGTTCAATCAAGACATCATGTGATAAAAGGACTACAATATTTACTGTAAATTAGGTTATGTCGGATTATCAGTGTGACACCTGTTAAGGATGCCAAACATACCTTGTATGTATATGATTAACACATGACATATTTATTAATGTCAAATTTTTAACTCACAATTCAACATATGTATAAAACTATTTATACAAGTAACACATATCACACACCAACAAGCTCACAACATCAAAAGTCCACATCTTCCTTATGTTATATATATATTTACAACACACTAGTCTTATTACAATATATGAAAAAATTCTAGGCATGTCACGTTTAAGAAAAACTGAGGATGACCTTTTGCTGACCCACCTGACACACTGCTAATGCAACTGATGCAAATATTCCTTCAAGACCAACTACAGTTCTTTTAATCCTGAAAAATAACGCAGAGGAGTGAGCCTGCAACTCAGCAAATAAATAACATA
>CATIWK010009344.1:0-10219 GCA_949634005.1 Mallotus japonicus | reverse complement strand
CCAGCTCCAAAAACACTCCAGTATGGTGTCGTCTAGATCAGCTTCAATCATGACAGGGTCATCAGGCGATAGGAAGAACAATTAATGAACTCATACGAGACAAGACAGTAGAGGGTATGACATCTAGATAGCAGGTGGACAATGTCTACGCATTCAAATGTAACATAATCATACATAAGATCTACATATAAAACTGTACCAGCTGGAAGCACAATAGTGAGGGACTTCCCTAGGCACATTGGTACCAGAGGTTACTCAAATGGGGATGGCAATATGGCATATCAATAGTTGTAGCTACAGAATATGGATTGATCATTGTGCACTAGCTAACTGCTGTGACAGACATACAAATGCTTTATACGGAATAACATCAACATCCATAACAATATTAAACAACTATATATTGCATCATAATGAAGCTATGTTGGTGGGTCATAATGATGAATTCCTTTAAAACAAGAATATGCAAGTCATAACTTTTTTGGTGAAGGTCTGACTCAGAGAATACCTAGGTAACTGAACCAGTAATGAATCATCAATAACCAAACTATTCCCAGTAAACATGCAGTCTAAAGAGGAGTGAGAAGAGTGCATTCCTCGGAAGAGGTCAAAAAGATAAAACAGAACGCATATATATAGGTTGAATGACTGATGTCTTTCTGCACTTCACATCTCAATAATTTTTCAATTTATGAAGTTGGGTCCAAAGAGGATGCACACAAACTTTGATTAGCACCTGATCAGACCAATCTATCGATGGTTGGCCGAGTGAACAGCTCCCTTAAGTTTTCAAATATTTACTTCTTATTTAGGTGACAAAGCATGAAACCTCACCAGCAGATGAGGAGTGGAAGATCTGGAATAGTAGATCGGAGGGGAATATAAAGCTCAATAGTGCTTATTTTAAACCTTCTGGTGAAAAAGGTCCAGCAAGCTACATAAAGCATCGAGCATGGTAGCAAGACCAGCTTCACTTTTGACAAGTATCTTCCCCTTCTGCTAAAGCTCTTAATTGTCAGAGAGGGCAACAATTTTAGACACAGGCAAATGAAAATCTGCTTTCATTTTTTAAATATATCTATTATTTAAATTTTGAAATAAACTTTAATTGCTTTAAATTTCATTGGTATCCATTTCAGGTCTAGTACAGACAATGATGATGTAATGATAAATCAGTAAAGACTTGGAATTTACATCCTTCTACTATCCCCTATGCCAGAAAAAAAATTACATAGGGGCAGAGACACTGCTATTCGTGACAGCTTTGTAAGAAAATCATGGTTAGATCAGGTTCAAAGTTAACTTACAGATCAGTGCTCATCTTTCTAACAAAAGGGACAAAATTATTCCAATTTTCAACTGCAAAAATTTTATCATTCATTCTGAAATAAGTAAATGACCTTACAGCTTCTGCCTGTGGATGATAACAGTTGGCAAGTATTTGCCCAAGTCCTTTCTGCAAGAAAACGTCAGAACAGATTATGCTATGAAAGAAAAAGAAACAGAACAAGGGAACATATGCAGACACTGACACACACACACATTTACTTTCACGGCCTGAGGCATCGAAAAATGAGAAAAAAAGAAAAAGATATGATAAATAATAATTCTGACCTGTTTTCAAAAAAAAAAAAAAATTCTGACCTCATCTTACTAAAACTAATTAAACAGTACAAATGGCCTTTGATAGAGCAGAGAAGGATGAGCATATATATGTATTACTGATGACCAGAGTAGTCACCATCTTGCTACACTGAAAGCCCCAATGGGATAAAGAACACACGAAAAGTCCATTAATTATTGGTTCTTCAACATTTATTCTAAACAAACATGTGAATTGGGCTATTCTGTACAAATCCAAAACATGACTTATTATCTTTCTCATCTTCTGGTTTAAATATGAGATAAAACAGCGTTTTCCACAATTGTATGATTCAAGCAATTGTTCTATGAAAAATATTCCAGAATAGTGGCAAGAATTCATTGGATGGTTTTTTTTTTTTTTTATCACAATGATGTTGCAACAAATCTTCTGTTAAGGTTGACAAAAAAAACAAGATCTTGCTAAAAAATGTGAATTCAAGTTTGACAATAGCATCATCATACAGGAATTTCTAACGGAGATTGGTCTCATACATTAACAACCATAGTATTAAGACAAACCCAAACATAAAAATATCAAGTCAGTTCCCTCTGATAATGCTACCTTAATTATCGCCGCTCTGAATCTTGACAGACATTTTCATGCATGCTATACAAAAAGAAGGAAAGATTATAGTAACCTCCATGAAACTAAACCAAGCATTTGACTTGTATAACCCTGAGCCTACAAATACAACTAATCTATTAAAGTTAAAACTAAATGTGATTCAACTACAATGTATTTTGTTTATCCTCTCCCTTCCAAATGATCTCCAGAGAAACTTCTAGGCATCTTTATAAGACAGCATTATGTATCTAAAGAAAAGGAATTTAAGAAAAGATGAGGAAAAACTAAAAGCAATAGAGAATTTACATGACCAGAATGTAACTTACCTGATCAAATCGTTCGCTAGTATTTCTTCCAATCAAATGTATTCTTTTCTTTGAAACTGTTCTTATCTAGGTAAAAATCAAATTAAGTCAATTATGGTCATGTAGTTCAAATTGATCAGTCAAGTCCAAAGAAAATTCAAAAACATGGGTGTCATAGATATGGGAATACAAGTAATTCAAAAGTACAGGTATGTCAAATCTCACAACTAAGGAAAACAAACTAAATTTTATTCACAGAGAAAGAACCCACACCTGCTGAAGTAATCCCTCAGGACTGCAACAATAGGCTGGTGGGGTTTCACTATCCATCATTTCTAAGCAACTGCAACAAAATAATTCGACATGTAAACTTGTTAATAGAGATATATCCAATAAGGCAAACAAATTCCAGCATACGAAAGAAAAGATGGTGATCCGCCAACAACATAATGCAGTAAAAGTAACTATGCAATGGAATATACATGTATTTCCACATGAGAGACTTACTATACACTAACCACTTTGACAATATTGCAATGACACAACCCAATGATCAAATGGCTATAACACAACCTTCCATCAGTATCACCGCATTAATGTGGATGCAATGATTATAACATTCTTTTACATTCTGTAACATTAGGAATGAAGAATCTCAAATCTTACGAAATATGCAGAGCAGCCCCGTGACGAGACAGCACTGAAGCAACTGGATCATAACCATCTCTTAGAGCTGTGTTGTAATAGCCAGCTGTAAGTTCAGCAGGATGTGAAATTGTTTGGTACCACCAATATATTCCGCCAATTTTAGCCACTAAAGTAACTGAATTTTCTTGGTTTTCTTGATATTTCTTCAGCACATTGGCTGCCTTAGCCAGAATAGCATCTGCATGACAAATAAGCTTACCACTATACCATTCCTGCAAAGAGAATTTCACTGTCAGAATTTATATGTCCTGGACAGCCCTAAAATTGATTTCCATTACTCAGTGAAGCTGAGAACACTTCATAGAACTTATGGTCATAGGAGGTGATTTTTCCAAATTCACAGGCTAAGTTCGTCAAAATGGAAAGTCCATCTGATAATTTCACATTTCCAATCCTAGTTAACTTGGAAAAATGTAGATTATGAGTGATGTGCTGCGATTACATAGAACTTGTCATCTAATAGATATATTTTTTTTGTTCTTCCTCTTAAAATAATCTGTGAAAATATGTCAGACAAATTCTATACCACCCTAATGTAGAAATGATGGGTCTGTATCTTCAACTAACATTTACGAAGTTTTTCTCAATATATTAGTTATATTCATGCGACAAGAAAACTTTCAAAAAATAGCCAAAAGATCAAGAATATATCACAAATTCAAATTTTCAAAAATTATATCTATCTTTTGAGTTGTTGGCTAATAGACAACACACTAGCACGAAACCCCTCTTAAGAGTAAATCAACTTACTTCACATGAGTAAAGGCCTAAGAGGCTAAGACAAGTGAGAGTAGCTGCATGAATGCTTTTTGTACATTGTGTTCTATTCATTTCCAAACTCCACCATGTTGGATATAAATTTTAACTTAAAGGCAGATCTATGTTAGCAGTGTATTATGCATATCAAGAAGAAAGAGAAAGGTTTTGGTAGACTGCAACCAGCATATACTACTAATAGTATCACTTATATATACTAATAGTATCACTTCTATAAGCTGATTCAATTCGAGTCCCAACTAGGAATCCTCACATGGAAATTAAACTAGGTTAGTTCACAGTAAACGTACTAGGAAGAAACGGCCATAATCAGAAAGAAAGCTCTCCTGTCCGTCTTCAAAAAAGGGAATACCAGGTGGAAGACTGTTGTAACAACCAGCATTTTGAGGTCCTCTGTCTCCCCACTGAGGCTTCCCTTCCTGACAAGCAGCCATCTTCAAGTCTCCCATCCTGACAGCAAAACAACCACGTAAATCTAAACCATTGAGTTAATATAATAGGATGATAAAAGAGCTTGACATACATGTACTTGTCATAACATTGGAATTCACCAATTCCAGGGAATTTCCATCTACCTCCAGAAGGATGTGCAGGATACCTGCATGGCATTATCCATGACAAAATTTTATAATTGTCTCACACTTTAGGTCATAAAACAACATCAGAAGTACCTAAGTTCTCCAGAAGGACCAAGACCAACACTTATTTCTTCAATTACACTTCCAATAAATGAATCAAATTTGTTAACAAAACTGAGCATGAAGTCTTCGTAGCACTGGAGGGCAGTCCGGCCACAAAACAGAGGAAGTTCGTCCACTCCTAGTGTAAGATAATCATCATTGGAAAGTCCATTTTTATCCTGGTAATATATATCCCTATTGTGATCACCAATCTGGAAAAAAGGCAAAAAAATCATCACTCTTCATGCTATTAGTTGAAAAAGTAAACTCGATTAGAATGCAATTGAAATCCAGTCTAATATATATTTCTAATTCAAATTCCTCTTTTTTAGTAAAACTTCATACATCAGTGATGGATTCAAATAAATCAGTGAAAGACCATGGTATAGGATACCGGAAAATGGTGGTCCGAAAAGTTAAATTCAACTGTTTTACACCCTGTGTTAAAAGAATGACATACACCTAGAAGCCCTGTGACACAGGTACCATTCACTGAAATAATTTCATTGCAATGGTTTGCCCTATTATCACCTTCACCTAACAAAAAATAAATAAAGTAATAGAACAAACCTCCAGAATCCACAGCGGAAGAGTCACACCCCCATTTCTAGTGGGCAGGTGAGTGTTTGAATGAAAACACAAAGCAACATGCAACTTCAACCCTGCTTCAGATACCAATCTAAAAAGCTCTTCATAAAGAAACCAATTATATTCACAAGGCGAAAAACGCTCAACAATTCCCCACCAAACCTCTACAGCAATTCCATGGACACCTGCCAACTTGAGTGCTCTTAAAGATATGGTTAAGGCCTTGATTCTGAAACAAGAAAAAGCAATGCATAAAATGTTTAAATGCAGGACCAAAGAGAAGAAGGCATAAGAATACAAAAAATACTTTCATGTCACTTTTAGTTTAATGTTATTTCTTTCAAAATGCCTTACTTTTAAAATTGAAAGAATTGAATTCTAGCAACCATGTGACCTTTCCAAACAGTAGAATTAACTAAATATAACTCAATTTCAATTGAATTCTAGCATTTTTGGACTTCTTAAACTCTATGGCAGACTTAAAGAACACAACAGCCAGAATTCAAATGCTAAAAAATCCCTGGGTTCCACATTAGAAATCAAACCTTAAATTCAGATAATGCACTACTATGAAGCAATAAATAACAAAGCACGGATACATGATAACAAAACTTACTTTCTAATTCTTGGACTCCCAGTCGAATCAATACCGAGAATATCCACAGGCATCATTACATATACAGGGACTCTCTTATGCTTTGATGATTCCAATATTGTTGATCTTGATTTTTCCCTTGCATCCATGCTGCATCAACGCATATACACACAGCACATTCACCATCAAATTCCATTACCAATAGAACTTTGCACATAAACACAAGCAAGCAAATTTGAGCAACAAAACAAAACAACTCAAATTAGAAACCTATTGATTAGAATCTGTTTGTGATTAAAAAGAAACTAAAACAAGCATTTTAAAACAAACAATCAATTAAAACTTATTGATTATAACTATCTCACACTCCATAATAATTTGCAAACAAATAATTAATTCATTAGGCAAAAACATGAATAAATGTATCATCAACAGCTAAAAACTAAACCAGGAAACCAAGCAGAGAGCGAAGAAAACGGATAGGGAAAAATGCGAAGAAAGCGGAGACCTCAAAATGCGATAGCTTCCACAGAGAGATGGACAGCGAGGAGGTTTCTTGAAGAGAGGGATCATCGAAACGTTTCGGAGATTTGTAACTCGCGTTTTTCTCTTGTCAAGGAAGCTTAACTCTCTAAACGCGTAATAGTTTCTTCTAGTAGCAGTCGAACAAGTGCTGCTGGTGCTGGTGGTGCTCCGAGCAACTCCGCCGCCGACTGCCATGATTACGGCGGTGATGATGACGATGATGATTTGCGCAGTGCTGCTTCTTCTTGTGCGTTCTTTTGTGTATTAGAGAAGGAGAGAGATGATGGCATAATTTTGTTATGTGGATTTGATTTGTTATGCTCGTTAACCGTTTAAAATAATTATTTTACAATTATTTATTTTTTCTTTTAGTTATATGGCTTAATTTTTTTTAAAAAAACATATATGTCCCTAATCTCTTATTTTTAACAAAATGATTATTATTATTTTCAAAAAAAAAAACAAAATGATTATTATTTTTTTAAAATACGAATATTTAAAATTCACTAAATCTAATAAACTCAGCTTGAATTAAGGATAAGACTATAAAAAAAATTTAACAACTAATTTAATACAATTATATACACTATAATTCGAATTCAAAATATTGCTTAAATAATACTAAAATAATGAGTTTTTTTTTATATGTTATATATTTATGTTTTACTTTTTTTGAGTGAATTTGACTAATATACATAAAAATTATGAAAAAAAAAAAACATTTTCACATTTTAGTTTTATTTATGGTCATTAAAATCTCTTAGAAATTTTGTATGAAAAAAAAAATACATAAATTCCTTCTTAAATTTTCAAACCACAATAAGCCCTTTACTATGATAGTATACTATATTACAGGATTCTTTTACTAAAATTTTTTTTTTTATTGATAAAAAATTATTTGTACTTTTGTTCGGATTATACATTATATAACATACAAATTAAAAATAAAATATATTTTTTACAAAATTATAATAATTTTATAAAAATGTGCTAATCCATATAATTCACATACAAACTTCACAAAATTCTTTTATCATATATTTCTTTTTGTTTATTGATAAGAATTAAGCTGCAATTTTCTTTTTTCACTAGTCATTTTTTAGAATTAGTTTAAAAATAATTATGATTAATATATAAATTAATGTAATAATATCTTTATCTTTATTATATGAACACAAACACATATATTTATACACATATGCACATAATACCCTTGCATTTTGAGTAATATGCATGTTTTTAAAGGTTAAAAATTTATGTTTTTTTTATCTAATGGCTATTTTTCATACCACATTAGAGAGAGTTTAGCCTTGCACTTTTTTTGTGAACAATAATTTGGACCTGCACCCTTAATCTATATATTTTATATATTTTGGCCGTTAAACTACAAAAGGAATTAAAAATTTATGTTTTTTTTTTAAATTGTACAAAACACATATAATAATGGATCAGGGACATTAAACCCTTTTATAAAATCATGACAATTTTATAAAGACATACTAACTCATATAACCCAAACACAATAAATTTTTGGTTACAAAATAAATGTGATAGAATTCAGTGTAGTACATATAAGGAAATAAATATTAATTAATAAGAAATTACTATTATATTTTTTGGCTGTTAAACTACAAAAAGAACTAAAAATTTATGCTTTTTTTTTAATTGTACAAAACACATATAATACTGGATCAGGGACATTAAACTCTTTTATAAAATCATGACAATTTTATAAAGACATACTAACTCATATAACCCGAATACAATAAATTTTTAGTTACAAAATAAATGTGATAGAATTCAGTGTAGTACATATAAGGAAACAAATATTAATTAATAAGAAATTTCTATACGATGAAAAAATGTAAGGATTTTACAAAACTGACAAATAAAAATAAAATCATGATTTGGAAAGTCCAAAGTGGATATAATAATTATCCAAATGGATAACCATTGAAGTAGCTATTGAGAAGTGTCAAATTGCAGAATGATTGTTTTCTCACTTAAAACTTTTGATTTGCTCAATCTTTTTTTCCGGTAGAATGGTCGAATTTTCGTAATTCGTATTTGGTAGAATACTAATTAATCATTACTTGGTGAACTCTTAGGGTCATTATTTTCAAAGTAAACTAACTTCTAATTAATCTTTTTTTTTTAAAGAACTTAACTTCTAATTAATCATTAATAGAAATAAAAGTAAAAAAAAATGATAAAGTTATAGTCTTAGTATTTTCCGTTTTAAAACCCTAAATTTACTTTTTTTATTCATTTTAAATTATAAACTATTTTATTTTTTAAATAATAAACAACTTATTAATAATGTTCCGTGAGGGCTGAAGATCTCCTACCCCTCCCTGATGTAACTCATTATAATATATATATATATATATTATTTAAATTATTTAATTTTTGTAAATAATGATTAAGTTATAGTCTTAATATTTTGGGATAATTGTTATTTTCCCCTGTGTTTTAGCCTATTATTTTATTTTATTCCTGACATTTGAAAAAATATTTATTCATTCTTGATATTTGCAACAGTTAACACTCATTAGTCATTCTGTAGGGATGAAATAGTATACGATTTTACAAATGTCAGGGATGAATAAATATTTTTTCAAATGTTAAGGATCAAGTAATGTAATAGGTCAAAATATAGGGGACAAATAGTAATTCTCCCTAATATTCTCCGTTTTAAAACCATAAATTTACTTTTTTTCATTTTAAATTATAAACTTTTTTATTTTTTAAATAATAAATAACTTATTAATAATGCTCCATGAGGGCTCAAGATGGCTCCTACCCCTCCCCAATGTAACTCATTTAATATAGGAAAAATTGTAAATTTGATGTCTGAACTTGTCATTTTTTTTATTTGAGTGTCTATTTTTTTTTTTTTTTGCAATTAAGTGTTTGAACTTTTGAAAAGCATACTAATGTAGTGTTTTCAGCTGATTTGATGTTGATTGGGTGCTCAATCAGATCAAACGGGACCCACTTTTATCCCAGTCATTAACCATATCATTTGCCACATGTGTTGCATTATTTCAAGGACAAAATTATCCTTATTCAGTTACACTCCATGTATGCGGCAGAAGTTAATATTGAGGTTATTTTTGTCAATTCATAATATTTAATAAGGGTATTTTTGTCCTTTAGATAATACAATACACGTGGCACATGACTAGCTAATAACTGGGATAAAAGTGCGTCCAGTTTGATATGACTCAACATCCAGTCAACATCAAATCGGCCGGAGACACTATATTAGTATGCTTTTCTTGATTGCAAATTTTGGTATCTGAACTTGTCAGTTTTTTCTATTTAAGTGCCTACCTTAAATATATATATTATTTAAATTTGATAAAGTAATATCAATTAGCTGTAGTCTATGGTTATTTTATTTTTTATAAAGTAAAATTTATTTTATTTTATTTTATTTTAACAATTTGAAGGTAAGGGGAAGGGAGAATCGAACTCATAATCTCGCCTTATAATATTCATCATTTGAGCTATTAGGCTAAAAAGGAAAGACTATCCACTATTAAATGATTCAATACACGATGCTAATACAAGTAAAGTAAAAAATAAAATAAATAAAAAATTCACATTAGAAATCTCTTATCAACTGTTTAATAATATTATGAAAGGATATATTTAAAAACATCCTTTTACAGTAATGCATTAATATTTTTTTTTTTTTGAGAAAAACAGTAATGAATTCATAATTGGCAAATGAATTTACTTGAATTTGAATATAAATCAAATGGATATTTCACTAGATTTTGTCTTAAAGAGCATATAATATATGAATATTTATCATCCAACAAAC
>CATIWK010009237.1:0-12819 GCA_949634005.1 Mallotus japonicus | reverse complement strand
ATCACATATTAATTAAGCATAAATTAATAATAAAACCTTTTATTGAAATTAGATTTCATGATATGCTGGAATCATTGCATTAAGCAAAAATCCAATTTCATTAATCTCAATTAATTGATTAAACTCTTTAATCAATAATTAGATTAATATATAGAGATTTGGTAAAGCCTTATAGGTGTGACTTACTAGGTTCATGTCTAATTGGCAATGAGAAGATAAAATCAACACTTGATATTATTTGAAACTCTTTCAAGTCTAAATGTGAAAATCTCATATTCACATTTAGTTCTCATAAGTTGTGAGTGACCCCTAGCATTGATATCAAAACTGCCCTAAAAATGAATATATTTATCAAATTACATGAACCCTTTGGTCATAATTACCGTGCACTAAAATCCCTTCATTAAAAGATCCCGACATAGCCTAGAGTCAAGGTTTAGTCAAACTCTAATAGCTATATCACTTAACCTCATCTCAAGTTTTATTCTTGATAAAACATAACAAATACTAGAAACACTTTCTAGCACTGAAACTCTTTCAGCTTGTGTTATGTTTGTCTTGGCGAAGAACTTATTCATCAAGAACAAACTCAGATAGGATAGGATCTTATCCTGGTTCACTCCAGGCAATGAATCCCATTTTGGTTGAACACTCATCTCTACATTTAACCAATTAGAGCCACCACACGCCATATACCCATGTGTGATTAACACAAGTATATAAGCGGTAATAAACTCTAACCACTCAAATGTGGATGATCGTGTCACCTCAGGTTAAAGGACTATATGCACCATTATGACCTAGATTGTGATTGTTGACTATAAGTGAATATCCATGCAATCACAAATCTAACGTCATTGTTCGATCCACCCATCACATGAGTATCCACATGTCTATTCTGATATCTCATATCAAGGAGCATGAGACTCACTACCTTCCACTATTAGTATCACATACTAATCAAGAAAAATAGACAGAGGTGATAGTTTAATTAATATTACCCAAATATTAATTATCAAACTATGAACAATTTATAGCATATGTACTAAATAAATATGTAACTCATATTATCAACTCTTGATAATAAATTTATTTAACATAATGCTAAAGGGTAAATACTCAAATAAATAAACTCTTTATTTAAATGAATATTATATTGCCATAGGGATAATATACAATGTCATTATAATTACAAAAATGGCACTAGGGCACATCTATACTAACAGGGGGAACACCCGAAGAAAGTGAGTTTGCAGTATGTAGAATTCTGGGTGTAAGTATATGACGTACCGGTAGGGTTCATGTCTGAGAAAGTTGCGAAACAAATTGGAAACTATTTGGGGGAGTTCCTTGAAACTGATCCCCATATCTTTACTAGGGTTTGGAGAAATTATAAGAGATTAAGAGTTTCCATGGATGTCCGACTACTCTTGAAGAGGAAGATGTGTATTAAGAAGGCCGGTGGAGAGTGGGCATGGGTGTAGTTTAAGTATGAGCGATTGCCTGGTTTTTATTTTTTTGTGGTTATTTAGGCCACTTTAATCGTTTCTGTGAGAAGTTATATGATAGTTTGGTTAAAACTGAGGATCGTGCTTATGGTCCATCTCTTCATACTCCAGTCAGGAAATTTAAGACAGTGATAGGGAAAAAGTGGATGTGGTCGGCAACAGGAGGCACAATCAATATGAATGAAGAAGCTAATGATGGAATGAACATTGATATGGAAAGTACCATTATTGTTGATCTTGTTAATGTAATGTGCACTAATCATTGAGATCAGTTTAGGCAAAAATATAGGGTGACTGGGGAAATTCAAGAATTTAAATCTCAGGCTGTTAAGTCAAACCATATAAATGCAAAGGGGAAAGATAAGGAAGTTAATGTAGTGGATTCTGATGGTGTGATCATAGCTAATATAAAGAGGAGATGTGTTGAGGAGGAAGGAAATAAAGACATTAGTGACAATATTAGGCTTAATGAAGGCCCTGAACTTATATCAAAATGTGACCCAAAAAAATCTCAAAAGGCAGGCTTAGCTTAGTAGGTCTAGCCATCAGAATGAGTACTTTGAGCTGGAATTTTCATGGACTAGGCAACCCACGTACAATTTAAGAATTACAAGACTTAATGTCTTCTAAAAAGCCCAAGTTTTTTTTTTATGGAAATTATGATTACTAGACCTTGCTTGGACTCAATTTGTAGTAGGCTGGGTTTTGATGGTGTGTTTGTGGTGGAAGGGATAGGTCACAGGGGAGGGATTGCGTTGCTTTGGAAGCATAAGAATTCAACTCGGCTTTTAAGTTATTCCTATAACCATATTGACGTTGTGGTTCATCTGTCTCATATGGAAGAATAGAGGTTGACGGGGTTCTATAGGGCTCCGAATTGCAATCGTAAAAGGGATTCTTGGAACTTGTTGTGCTCCTTATGCTCTAAGTCCCAGTTGTTGTGGTATGTTATTAGTGATTTTCATTATATGTTAGATCAGGATGAGAAAATAGGTAACATTTTGCAGCCAGATTGGTTAATTCAAGGATTTTGATCTATTGTTAGTGATTATAATCTCATTAATCTAGAAATAGTTGGTTACCCTTACACTTGGGAAAGGGGTCGGGGCTCTACTAATTGGGTTGAGGAGCACCTTGACAGAGCTTTAGTCTCAGTGAGTTGGTTGGTAGCTTTCTCTATGGCTATTATTTATACTTTGGTGGTTTGTAACTCAGATCATTCGGCTATTTTCTTGGAGATCCCTTGTAGCTTGAGTGTTAGTAGATGCCAAAAATTTAAATTTGAGAATGGGTGGCTTCGGGAGGCTAATTGTAAGAGAATAGTGGCTCAGAGTTGGGATGCTAATGAAGGTATGTCAATTCTTTCTAAAATTATTGCTTGCAGAAGGGATCTTAGTGATTAGGGTACACGTCTGAGTTTTTAAAAGCATATATGGAGGAGTGTAAGAGGATTATGCAATCTTGTTAGAGTTGTAGAGATGAAGCTTTGCTTATTAAGTAGGGGGAAGCTAAATCGAAGTTAAACAAATTACAGGCTCAGCAAGAAGACTTTTGAAGGCAAAGGGCTAAGCAATTTTGGCTCAAAGTGAGCGACTCTAATTCAAAATATTTCCACGCTGCTGCGTCTAAGAGGAGAAGGAATAATTTGATCACCCAATTGAAGGATGGGAATGGAGATTGGAGAAGTTGGGATAATGGGCTAGCTTCTCTTATTACTTCCTATTTCAATAATTTATTTGCTTCTCCTGGTTGTGTTATGGAGCCGGTCATTCAGTATGTTGATAGAAAAGTGACTGAAGAGCATAATCAGATTCTCGCCTAACCATTTACGTTTGATGAGGTGAAGAGGGCTTTATTCTCCATGCACCCAGATAAATCACTGGGGCATGATGGGATGAATCCCGTTTTCTTCCAGCATTTTTAGAATATTGTAAGGAATGATGTGGTTATGTCTTGTGCTGGTTTTTTGAATAATTGTTCTTTACCGTAGGAGCTCAATGTTACCTCTATGGTTTTGATTCCGAAAAAGCCAAGTCCTGAATTAATTTCTAATCTCAAACCGATTTCATTTTGTAATGTCCTTTATAAAGTGGTGTCTAAGACTCTGGCTAATAGGTTAAAGCAAATTTTGCCTAATATCATCTCCAAGAACCAAAGTGCCTTCATCCTTAAGCATTCTATCACTGACAATATTTAGATTGCTTTTGAGATTGGGCATTTTTTGAAAAGGAAAATAAAGGGTAAAGAAGGTATGGCTGCTTTGAAAGTGGACATCAGTAAAACGTATAATCGCTTAGAGTGGTGCTTCTTGGTAGCTATTATGAGGAAATTGGGGTTTAATGAGTAGTGCATTCACTAGGTGATGATGTACATTAAATCGGTTTCATATTTCATTCAAGTTAATGAGCATCAATTGGGGCCTATTTTTCCGAAGTAAGGCCTTTACCAAGGGGATCCTTTATCCCCATATCTCTTTATCCTATGTGCGGAAGGCCTATCTTCTATGCTCTACCACTTCACCTTTAATGGGTCCATCTATGGTTGCAAGATTACAAGGCTTGCTCTGGCTATCCCCCACCTGTTGTTTGCTGATGACAACTATCTTTTCTTCAAAGCCAATGATTCTAAAGTAACGGTTGTGAAGGAGTGCTTGAATGCTTATGAATAAGCATCAGGCCAAGTTATCAATTTTTCTAAATCTTCAATCTCTTTTAGTTTGAATATTGGTAGTGAGGTTGCGAACAGCATTAGTAATCTGTTAGGTGTTCCAAGAGCATGGAATTATGGAAAATATTTAGGTTTGCCATTTATAGTGGGTAGAAATAAATTAGAGATCTTCATATTCATTAAAGATAGTGTATGGAAAAGGTTGCATAACTGGAATCTAAAGTTTCTTTCTTGGGCGGGCAAGGAGGTGTTGATCAAAACTGTTGCTCAATCCCTCCCTATATATGCTATGAGGGTTTTCCTTATACCTCTTAAGCTTTGTGCAGCTTTAGAGCGCATGATGAACTCCTTTTGGTAGGGAAATAATAAGAGCGGGTCAAAAAGTATTAATTGGATGCAATGGTGAGAATGTGCTTAAGAAAAGATGAAGAAGGCCTTGGCTTTCACAAGCAGCATTTGTTTAATATTGCTCTCTTGGGCAAGTAGGGGTGGAAGTTAATCTCAGAGCCAAATTCGTTGCTCTCCAGAATGGTAAAGGCAAAATATTATCCTAACTCGTCTTTTTTGCAGGCTAACATTAGAGCTAATCCAAGTTACGCTTGGAGGAGCATTTGTGAAGCTCGTCAGCTTCTGGTTGATAGTTTTTGAAAAGCGTATTGAGTCAAGTGCTGATAGATCTATTTGAGGTGAGTCGTGGCTTCTTGACTCTGATAATCCTTTCATTTCGATGTCAATAGCTCCAGGTTTGGAAGATGCTACTGTTGACTTGTTGATGGTTCCTAATGCACTAGAAAGGGACAAAGATCTGATTAAGGACCTATTTTCAGCTAGGGAGTGTGATAAAATTCTAAGGATTCCCTTAAGTCTCAGGCATACTCAAGACTCGTGGTTTTGGAAATGGGAGAGAAAAGGTATTTACTCAATTCACAATGGATACAGACATTTACTTTAGTCTTCGAGAGATTCTCATGTCAGAAATGATAGTCCTGTATGGAAGAAGATGTGGAGTCTCAGAATTCCACCAAAGGTTAAGAATCTGTTATGGCGGGTCTGTCATAACTATTTGCTTACTATGGAAAATCTGGACCGGAAAAGAGTGGTAAATGATGTGAAGTTTCCTAGTTGTTGTAATGAGGTTGAAATAGTGAGCCATGTGTTCCTGGAGTGTCCTTTTGCTAGGTAGTGTTGGATTGCTTACAGAATAGAACAAGTTGGTGATGATTCAACATCTTTTTTTGATTGGTTTGCTTCTTTCTTGAATTCTTGGACTCTTGATAAGGTGGAGCTTGCAACTATGGTGATTTGGAAGATATGGCAACAGCGAAATAATGTGGTTTAAATCAAAAAGTGCAGTAAAAAATTCAGGTGGTTCAATAGGCTCAGCTTTGTTTGTCTCAGTGGCAATCAGTGTCTTTAGGTACTGACAGTGGCATTAATCAGTAGTCTTACAATGGTGTCCACAAGTGGATGAGGCCGCCTGCTGGTATGGTCAAATGCAATATAGATGCCTCTATCAACTTGCAAAATAAGGTAGCAGGCGTTGGATGTGTTTTAAGGGATTCAGTGGGTCAATTCATTGCTGCTCACCAAAACTCGATAGAAGGTTGCAATGATCCTGCTATTGCCGAAGCAGTTGGCTTTATAGAAGCTTTGAGCTGGGTTATGAGTCTTGGTCTTCATCAAGTTTCATTTGAGTCTGATGCCCTGCAGGTTGTCCAAGCTATTAACTTGCATCCAAGGGATCTGTCTCATTTTGTTCAAGTAATTGATGATTGTGTTTCTTTGTTAAATAAAGTATCTTTAAGCTCTATTAGTCATGTCTATAGATCAGCAAATCAAGTTATCCATTCCATTGCAAAGGTAACTGGTTTAACGACTGGTCTGAAAGTGTGGAACAGTTTTGCCCCACCTTTCATATTTGATGTAATCTTGCTGGATTAGTTTTAATGAATTTCCCATAGTTGTTTAAAAAAAAATGAAACTAAATGCACATATAATATTATTATTTAAAAGTCATAGATTGTGAAGTAAATTAAGATTACATAAATTATAAAATATTTATATAGACATTTAGAACTAAAATGATATAAATTGAATTTGAGTATCCAATTGAAATAAAATTAAAATATGGTAACTTTATATGCATTTAGTCCTATTTTAAGTGAAATAAAAAAATGTTATGATGAATATTTCTAAAATATTATTTTTTGATGGTCATGTCATTAGAATTTTACCCATTAACTTGCCAATAAAATCTAAATAAAGTTTAATAATTAAAAAATAAATTAAACTTTAATACCCAAACTATAATAAAGTAAAAAATTTAGATAGCATTGCTATATTTAACCCTACTATGATGTCAATAATGTTTTATGTCAAATATAGCATGAAAATTGACAAGGGTTGTGGATTAGGTTTGAGTTATGATGAAGGTGCTAGCATTGGATAATAATTAGATACAAACTCTAAATGGCGCAATGCACACCATCACCTCTAAGCTATACTATAACATCTTTTAATTTTTATTATGTTCTATTTAATCTTTAAATTTTTATTTTAACTTTATTTAACTCTTATAAATAAATTCACATATTCTATAAATGGATGTTGGTATAAAAATAAACAAATCACATTTCTGCTGATATAGAACTTAATTTAATTTAATTTAACTTAGTAATTTTATTGAAATTAAATATATTTAATGTTGATCCATTTAGTTAAATGGACTTAAAATTTATATCTTAAAAAATTAGTCTGACGAAAAAAATAATTCAAAGTAAAAATATATTTCTTTTCTAAATCATAACTAATAAAAAATAAAGTTCGAATTGAAAATGAAAATCAACTTGAACTACAAAATGAAAATTTTAAATTCAAAAGTTGATGTAATTTGGATATGAATAGATTTCATGAAAATTCATTGTTTTTTTTTACAATAAAATCATATATTTTTTTGAAAAAAAATAATTGTATGATTCTAATATTGAGAGATATTTTCTTCCAACAAAATATGTTTTTTTTTTTTGAACATTTCCCCCAAAATATGTTTGAATAAGAATGAAAAAAAAAAAAACATTGTCGTACCAGCCCACCTTTATCAAGCCACGCAAGTTTGACATTAATTACACTAATTTCTTCAAGAAAATGACCTCTCTCTTTATCTCTTGCGCAATAATCAAAAACCTTTTAAGATAGGCTAGTCTACATTATTGTCCTCCATCTTATATATAGATTAAAATTTAATTTTTTTTTTCTTCCAAAAAAATTTTAATTTTTTTATTATTAATTTTTTTTCGAAAAGAGATTAAAATTTAATTGGTCATGGGGATAGTGACTCATTCCTGCCCCTACTCTTATCTCTGAAACCCCAATGAGTGGTTCTACCTGACAAATAGACACAGCCCCCTCTTGCCCCTACTAGTTCCGCCTTCGACTTGATCAATAGACTACAGGCCCTTACATTTTTTTTTTTTTTGTTGGAGCAGACTAGAGGTCTGACATTTAGCCTCCATCTATCAGATGTTTGTACAATTATTACAATAGATAATTAATTATTACAAGTTGTCGAAGTTACAAGACTCCATTAAAATTTAGTTTGAAAAAGAACAGGATAAGTACAAGTGATTAGTACTTATCCTGAATGAATCGAAAGGTTAAATTGTGAACTGTGATAATAGATTTTTTTTTTCGAACAACGATTTTTTTTTTTTGGACATGTGATAATAGATTCAATGCATGAAAAACGTAATTTGACTAAGGATGCATTATTGTTAAAAATATATATATATATATTGATAACAGGCTTTTCATGGATACACACAAACAAAGACAGAAAACATATTGCTGCATGTTGGCTAAAGATTGGCTCTCCAATAATTTGGTATGAAGCTGACAACTCTAAAGTGTTTTTTGGCCTTCTATTATAGGTCAAAGATATAGTTTTAGCTCAATAATTCATTTTATTATTCAAACGACCTAATGCCATAGTTGGATTCAATTATGTATTTTAAAGAAGCTGTCTTTAAATGAGATTTTAGTTTAGGGAAAAAGTACAATAGTTAGACACTTTTTCACTGAAAAAACTGTGATATTTTTTTTAACATTTAAGAGTCTGTGATTTGATTATACTTATATTTTGATATCTTATTCATTAATAATATTAAAAATATATAATATAATGTTAAAATAATATGAATTTTTAATAGTAAATAAATTCACAAAAGTAGTATAGCATTCAACTAACTAAAATAAATTATCTCCCACCACTTGGTTCAAGTGGTTAGGGGGGTACCTATGACCTCTTAAAGTCATGGGTTCAAGTCCTTCATAGTCATTTAAATGTTGAGCTACCCGCCTAGCGTTGACTAAGTTCCAGCATTATCAATCTAATAATAAATTTTAAGTTTAATTGTATATCATAATAGCAAACAACATAAATAAATTAATAAAATTCACAATTTAACAAAAAAAAAAAAGATAAAAATTCTCTTATCCAAATGAATTTTGACATTTGAAAATGGTGGTCAAATATAAATTGAGATAAAGTAAATATGAAAGTTATTTTAGGGATCATTACTTTTGTGTAAAATAAAAAAAAAGAAATAATAAATCAGAAATGAAGGCTAATGAAAAGAGACAAAAAGGAAACAACTAGTATAAGAAAGAAAGAAAATGAACGAGTTAAAAAAAAATGGAAATGACAAAAAAACAAAAACAAAAACAAAAAAATAAAGCTCAAAGAAAATTTGGAAAACATCTTTCTATTAATTTTTCAATGCCTATTATAATTTGAAAAATTTTAAAAATTATTTTCTAATTTTCTAAATTAGAAAATATCTCAATTAAATAATAAATTTTATTTTCTAGTTTTCTTAAAAAAATACCTTATGTTCCAAACTAAATAGGGCTCAGCTTTTTTCTTTTTCAATCTCTTGGTTTCTTCTATTGCTGCTGGTCTTTCTTCTATCTTTTAGATAGATCTGTTTCTTATCGTTTTATTCATTTTTTTTATAAAGTTGTATTCATTTTTTTTATAAAATCTTGTTCAATTTTTTGTGGATGTATTGATACTATTAATTGTTAGTTAAGGTAAAAAAAAAATATCATTTCTATTTTTATAATAAGACTTTTATTTTGAGAAAATAATTAGACTCATTTCAAGATTGAAAATAATGAATGTCACTTTATAATTTATAATTTTTTCGATTATAAGCTAAATTTATGCAAAAACCACTACTCTTAACAATAATTTTTAAGATGCTAAAAGTTGAGTAGTCTATTGGTATAATTTTCTTTAAAGCATTATTAAGCAAATGATTCGATTCTTACTTTTCTTCTCCAATTTTTTTTAAAAAAATAATTTTTAAGGCAATTTAAAAGAATTTCAAAATTAGAATTTATACCACTTGAACTAGGAAAGTTAAGTAAAGATTGAATTCTTAATCTATTGATGCCTTGAAGAATATATACTTTTTGACTACTTATCTTTGAGTCAATTGAAGTCTTTTCAGATTTGATAAATAGACATTTATTGTAATAAGAATTCTGGAAAGGATATATAGCAAGATTAGAAAACATTTACAAGTAATTCTTTCTGCTGTCTTTTTTTTTTTTTTTTTTCAACAACTTGATTTCATTAAGCTCCCAGGCAAGACCAGAAAATTAACAAACATAACAAGACAACATGAGAAACCATAACACAGGTTTGAGCACAGAGAATAAGCAGTCATCAACCCTACTCCAACTTATCGTGTTTGAGTAGTTGTTATGACAAGAAAAAGACTAAAAAAAAGAAAAAGATCCAAGACGAAAATTAAGAGCTGCGAGAGCTCCTCTTGATAGCTGGTCGCCTGGTCACTTCTGTATGTATAGGCTGATCACTTCACTTGTTTGGTCCTCTTTTCTTGTTGAAGAATCAAGATTGAATACGGTGCCCCTGCTAATCAATGCAATCAAATGCCCAAGTCTAACTTTACAGGAATAATTGATAATGGTCCCTATTGTACCAAGCAGGATTTTTTCTTTTCTTGTGGACTAATTATTCTACTAGCTTCAACACCCCCTGTCAGTCTCTCACATCCACTTTGATTTTGGACTAAAACTGCCCATCTTATGATTTTTAATTACAATATAATGTTATAAAAAATAATTAATTATATTCTCAACTTAGAGAAAATTATTAACTATATTTAATTTTTAAATTTGTATTAATTTGTTTCTTTGATTTTACAAGTCAATTTATCAAATTTTATTTTCAAAAATTACTTTTAATCCTTATAAAATAATTTTGACATTTATTACGATTTTATTTCACTTTTTTATAAAAAAAATGTAAAAAATAATCAAATCTTAATTTTACTATGCTCAAATAAATTTAGAAATTTATATTTATAATTTTTATATAAATTTTCAGCTTTATATGTATTAATCAATTAAAATAATATAAAAAATCACAACTTGTAAATCAAGTTATTATATGTATATTATTAATAAAAATATAAAACATAAAGTAAAATTTTTTATGCCATTATAAAAAATAATGAAAGTTTTTTAATTTTTTTGTTCCTTAATTTCATATCAACTATTTTTTTTATATCCTTGATTAATATTTTTAAATATTTCAAATTCTCTCTTTTTCTTCTTCATTTTATACTTTTTTTTTACTCAAATCATATTAAAAAAAATTTAAAATAATACGAATAAAAGTTTTAGAAGTGAATTTTAAAATAATTAAAATCTATGCCTTTTGAGTGAAAACTTTGAAAATTTTATAAAAATATTTAAATTAAAATATTTAAATTTATTTTGAGAGTAGTACTATCAAGATTTAAAAGCATTTTTTACATTTTATTTTTTGGTAAGAAAAAGAAGATAAAATTTTTAATTAGTATCAAATTTATTTTATATCGATCTAAACATAATTTCTAAAAATATAACTAAATTTTTAAAATAAAATTAGATGATATTGACACAACTCAGAAATTACTTACATTATTTTTATATAGTGCAGGGCGTTCTAATTCGAGTATGTAAGTTAGCTCCATTCCATTTATCAAAAATTATGAAAAATGTAAATACTAATTCCAAATAATTAATTCTAAATAATTTCCCTTCCATTTATTTTTAAGAGAATTAATTGAATAAAGGGTATGGCCCTAACTAATTTAGAAACATAATGTCTACCACTATAATAGACATCAAAATAAATTTTGGCAGAATTTTCTTTCAGTTCTCCAATTGCAATAGGTAATAAGAGCTCATTACTCATTCGATAGCAAAATCATTGCCGGTTTTTCGCATAATCAACACATTTTCTTATTTGCAACAGGAGAACAATTAGAGAAAACAAGACAAAAAGTCATTGTAGCATATGTAGACATTTATATCTCCAAATTGTCCACTCGAACGTTTCCATTGCGAAACATCCCACCATTTAGTGGGATGCAATGAAATGGGTATCCAAGGTAATTATTGATGATTAAATTGACTAAAGAAATCTATCAAAATTTTGGCATAGTTCCGCCATAATGTAACTCCACCATATTAACCTCATAAAAAATTAAGATCAATTAAATCAATTGGCGCACCTGCAAATTCAAAAAACACTCCCAATATTTCAACCTTATACTCCCAACTACAACACAACATTTATTACCATTACAAATACTTCTAATTCATAACATTGTTCCTAACATATCATTTAGAATAGAGCAATACATATTATTCACAACAGAGTTAATAACTTTCTAAATATTAACAAAAAACACATTAATAATACCAATAACCATTGGGATCAATTGGCAGGGGGTTGTTCCCGCTTAAGCGAGGTCTCGGGTTTGAGTCCTGGTGTATGCAGCCGCATTGAATTAGTTGTTGGGAGACCTTTACTGCCTTTATGGTCCTAACCGAATCGAACCAGATTAGTCAGAGTACAATAAGCTTTAGATACCAATAGGTCATATAAAAAAAATTAAATAAATAAAAAACACACTAATAATATCATTTTATTTATGTTACCATATGTTATAGGATAAGGGTTTTTATAATTTCAATAACATTATTCTATATAATAATATATTTTTGTAACAATAAATAAAATTAATTTATTATTATCATTTATATGCATACATGTTTATAAGTAAGATTTATCCTAATGATAGATTAGTAAGTTTTTTATTAAGATCATTTAACTTGTTCATGTAATGAATTAGTTGTTATTATTATTTTTTATAATTAATATTATTAATTTTTTATATGATAACTTAAGTCAATCTAAATTTTAGTAATTCGAATTTATATAGCATTATTTCCTAACTTTTTTTTTGCAAGGATCTATTACTATTATTTCTTCTATATTATATTCAGATTTTCTTCAAAATTTTATTTCTTCTATTTATTTTCATTAATAATTTTTTATGAATTACATAGCATTATGTTAGTGATATGCACTAGGTCAATCATGTATGACCATGTTTTGACTTTATCATTTTATTAAAAAGAGGCTTTTTTCATTATCATTTTATATTATGATAATTACTTGAATAGTTAATTCATTCTAAGGCCATCAAGTATGTGACTTGATAGTAAAACCCTTAAATTAAATATGAGTTCTATTCATATTATCCTTAGTCATTTATTATTATTA
>CATIWK010009236.1:0-10141 GCA_949634005.1 Mallotus japonicus | reverse complement strand
TTCTATTTTATCTCTAATAAAAATTATATTAATTAAAATGTAATTTTAATTTAATTGAAAGTATGTTTCCTATTTTAATTAGGTTTACTTCTATTTTATCCCTAACAAAAATTAAATTAATTAAAATTTTATTCATAAATTTTTTAAAAGTATATATTTTTATTTCAGTTAGGTATTTTATCTAATATAAATCAAATTAGATGATAGAATTTTATAAGTCTTACAAAAATTTAATAAGTAAACAATTGAAATCAAAATTGATAAATTTTATAAAATAATTAATTATGAAAAAATAATAACTTCAAAAATTTTAAAAGATTGTTTGTATAATTATTTGAATAGAAAATTTAAAAAGAACATAATAAATTATTATATTATAACCCTATCAAGTTTGTAAAATTAGATTATTATTTAGATAAAAATATTGAAGAGTGTTGTATAATTTTTCAAATAGAAAATTTATTAAATTCGTAATAAATTACTATATATTATAACGTGACTCTATCAATATTGAAAAATTAGATTGTCATATAAGTTAAAAAAAATACTCTTATTATTTTTAAAAATTTTTTAAGTTAAATTTTCTTAAGTAAGGAATTAAAATTAAATTAATGAAAATTTTTACTTGTCTTGCATCTATAATTATAATTTTTTTAAAATAGCACATAATTTTTTTTGACAATAGTATTTTTATTATATAAAAAAGTAGTATAATTATCATTTATTATTATTTTTTAAATTTTTATTAAGAAAATAACAAATAATTTCTTATTATTTTATAATTGACTATAATATTTTTATATAAAATTAATACTAAAGTTGAAAAAATAATTATAAAAAATATTGAAGAAAAATCATACAATTACTTAAATAAACGACTTATCGAAATTTTATGAATTATAATTATATTAAATTGTTATATTAATATATAACATTTTTGTTTTTTAAAATTTTTTTATTTAATTATGTAATAATAATATCAAAGTATATATTTAATCATTTCTTTACCATTACGAGTCTAAAAAATTTTTTTATTCACGTGCGAAGTATGTAATTATTTACTAGTATATATATATATATATATATATGCATGAAAGATACGTGTAAAACAGAAAACTAACCCATCCAAACACAAAAGACCCAAAAGATCATCACATCACACCACCACCACAAGCACAAATGCACTCACATTGTCAATTTGCCATACCTCATTTACCCAACCTTTTCTTTTAATTAATTCATTAATTTTTTTTTTGAACCAAATTAATTCATTAATTAATATGGCAAAAAAAATAAATAATTCATTAATTAATCTTTACAATTCAACACTAACAATACTTTTAATCTATTATTATATTTAATTACCATCACAATTTGCTCTCCTATCTCCTCCATCTTCAAAGCCTCTCTGAGCCAAAATCGCTCACTGTTTTCTCTGGTTACAATCTTTTTCTCTACCCTTTTCCCCTTCATCTCCGCACACACAGATTGTAACTGAAAACACCCAGAAATCAATCAAAACGAATAGATACAGAGAAGGGTAAAAAAAAAAAAAAAAATTAAACAATAAAAAAAGAAATTTTATTGTAATAAAATAACGTTTTTTGATTCTTTATTAGCTGTTTTTCTTTGATAATTGCGACCCAATTTGATCTTTTGGGTTTTGATATCGATCCTCTCTTGTCGGTGTCTCAGGTACTTAGCTTAATCTGCCCTTAATTTAATTTTTTTAATTATTTTTTAATCATAATTTTTTAGGTTTTTTTTTTTTTTTTTTTTGTGGTGTTTGTTTGTTGTGATGCTTAATCTTCTGGAATTGTGGGAGAATAGAAGGGATCGGACAGACCCATGTTGGATTTTTTTAGAAGAAAATTTGATGTATGTAAATTTTTTACTGCATATGGATTGGTTGATCACTATTTTATCTATTTGTTTTTGTAGCTTATCTCTGTGGAGATGAGGTTTTTGGGTAGCCTATGGTATCAAGCTGTTTGATTTTGAATTGGGTTTTTTATTTCCTTGGCTACTCTAGCACAATATTGAATTGGGTAGTTTGAGATTCTTGCAAAGTTTGCATCTTCTCTTTTGATTTTTAATTTTTATAGTAATTTTTTGAACGGATTGATGTTTGATTTTTTTTTTTTTAATTTATCTGAAAATGCAGTTGTTTTAAGTTTTGTATGCCATTGATTTCTTTCTTTCATGTGTTTGGGGTCAAGTTGTATTATACTGTAAACCACATTTTGTATTTTGGTGCAATTTTGAAGAGATTTTGCATTGCTCTTTGTTGATGTGCAGCTTTGAATATTCGAGAGTGCTGCTAATATGTTTGTAGCGAAGTCATTGCTAATGGAAGCTGTGCTAGATATGGCCTGAAACTGTACGAACAATTTCTAATGTTTCTTTTGTAGTGCATTCTGAATAGGTGATGCTTTATGTTTCATGTGATTGGTACTGCTCAGCATTGAAGTTTTGTGAGTACAAACTGGATTTTAGTTTAGTGCTAGAAAACAGAACACAATGAAATATGCATACGTTCGCCGTGCCTTCGATTTACAAATTTTATCAAATAAGTAGATGAAATGATACTGCACATAGTCCTGATTAGGGTGAGCTTGTTCTGCTGAAGTGAGATAGGATCAAGATTAACACTTGGCTTTTTTTGTGAGTACTGAGTGTAATGTCTATAGTAGGCACTCACTTAACTTAACTGCAGAAAACTTGTTTTTGTTTTATAACAATCTCATACAAGTAGCCTTTCCTGAGAAACTTTTGAGCAGAAAAACCATCATCATTCAAGTCAAATTGTTAATAACAAACTGTAGTTGACACCAAATAACACTTTCTGCTAAGATGGCCAGAGCACCACAGGGTTAAGAAGAAAGAGCTTTTTCTCTCCTTGGAATTTACTCTAATCAACAAAACATTTTTTGTCAATTTGGAGGCTGCAAGGATTGTATAACTAATCTGCATTTAATTAGTTGAGGACTATATTTTATTTTATTTATTTTTTTTTTTTTGGGGGGGAGGGGAGGGGAGGGTTGTTTGTTTGTTAGTCTGAACTTGTCCACTGCCGCCAAAAATGATTTTTGCTTTTAATATTTCAAATTTTCATAATTTTCACTCTTTTTTTGTTTTGGGTACAATGTCAGGGCTTTGGTTAGGGACCTGCTCAAATACGACCAAATTACTTGTTGGCATTGATGCGAGCCTACATTTTAAAGTGAAGCCTGGCATTTCAAGTACATTCTTTAATCTAAACTGTTACTCATTTTCATCCAGTCCACTCAATATTTTCATTTTCCTTCCTTTTCTTTTCTAACAACACAGGTTGTTTGTTTGTTAGTCTGAACTTGTCCACTGCCGCCAAAAATGATTTTTTCTTTTAATATTTCAAATTTTCATAATTTTCACTCCTTTTTTTTTTTTGGGTACAATGTCAGGGCTTTGGTTAGGGACCTGCTCAAATACGACCAAATTACTTGTTGGCATTGATGCAAGCCTACATTTTAAAGTGAAGCCTGGCATTTCAAGTACATTCTTTAATCTAAACTGTTACTCATTTTCATCCAGTCCACTCAATATTTTCATTTTCCTTCCTTTTAGTTTCTAACAACACAATTGTCATTAGACAACGCTGGACTTTTACTTTTCCAGCTACCTGTTCTGATTGCATGTTTGTTGTTTCTGCTGCTTATATGCTTTCAGGTGTTCTCATTGGTCTACACACAACCTGCAATTTATGCTGGACACCTGCAGTATTGCTTAGCACCTTAGCCATTCTATTAGGTGGTATAGATTGGCTCTTATGCAAAGGCAATACAGTGCCATTGATTCCTTCCCTGAAAACATTGACACTGATCAGGGATCTGTTTCTAATACTACCAGTATGAGTCAACAATCTTCAATGAATAACATGCTAAATCCAGTAGAAAATAGGTTGTCAAATGATGCTGTATCGTATGATGAGGCATCATGTGTAAATACTATTACTCATGATGCTCAGAGCTTTAGTGGATGGACTTTGGGTGAATCTAGCTCAAGGAGAAATCTACAAAATCAGCCCATTGATGATGGGATTAAAATGGAAGAAAGATGGGCTTCTTCAGTCAATACTCATAGTATGGTTGTTCCAAGGTTAGAAGAGAGACAATTTCAACCAAACGATATCCATTTTCCTGGGAGAGTCAGTATCGGCATCAATGGCCATCAGATTAGAAATGGGCAATTACCTGTGCAGGGTCCCAGCTCCAACAGTGTCTTGCCAAATTTAAATCCAAGTGGAGGGTGTGTGGGTGACGGTAGTAATGGTCGGCATGGTACAGGACCTGTTTTACGCCCTAATTGTTTGAATTCTGGAGGATTGGAGATTGAGCAGGCATCTCCTAGCACTTCTTCTAATGATGTGGGTCCATCTGGAAGTTCTGGTTATATGGTGGAGGAAACTAATGGCGGTTCTTGTTCCTCTCTGGGTGGCTGGGGTTTATCTTGCAAGAGAAAGGCCCTTGAAGGTACTTCTGGACATTCTTATCCTGGTGGAAGTTCAAGTTGCTTTCCGCATGCTGAAAATGGTGCATGGCATACAGGTGCTAATCATAGCGCTTCCAGCAGCTTAAGTTTATCTCCGCCCTCATGGAATTCTCTTAGTGTTAGCCCTCCTGAACAGTCAAATGCAAGAATTGGTTTTGGTGTGAGAGGAGTAGCTTCTGATGCTTTTCCTTCTTCAAGTGTTACTGGAAATGCAGACTCCCTAAGAAATTTTAGTAGGAGAGCAAATGCCAGTCATATACAGGAACCTCTAACATTCAATTTATCAACAGTTGGTGGTGTTAGGCGTCCTAATTATTGGTCAATGCCTCAGGCTCTTAGACCTGTCCCATCAAGTGAGTCCCTGGAATTTAGATCGATGCCGCCAGCAAATGCAAGTGCTTCTCAGGGCCCACCTCATGCCATGCATGCTTCATCTTCATCAAGAAACATTCATCCTTTTCCTTGGAATGGATCTTCCACCTCAAGAGCTGGGATTTCATCTAGTTCTCATGTTCCTGGTGACAGAGGTGCTGTATTACGAGAGGAGGTGAACTTAAGAAGCATGTCAAGAAATAGTGGAGATCATTCCATGTTTGTGCCCATAACTGAGATGAGGAACATGGGACAAGATCCAGCCGGTTGGAGTTTGGCTACTGGAAACATGAGCACCTCAGCCAGTACTTCTTCTAATAGAGTGGGTCCCAGTTCAAGCATTCGTTCTTTGCCCAACCCCGCCTGGTTTCCTCAACATAACCCAACACCACATAATCAGCAAAGGTATTCAGAATTTGCTCCATGGTCTTTGTTTCCATCCATGGAATCTGAGTCTGGTGGTCACAATGGTCATTTCCCTTCATCGTCTGGGCCTTCTTCTTCCACCCAGGAAGCAGCTATGTCTTCTGGATCTAGTGGCCAGGTTCATAATCAAGCTTTTCTAAGGTCAGCATTCTTGATGGAAGGGCAAAGTGATGATGTTCTTGGAATGCCTCGTTCATTGAGAGCTTTAGCTGCTGATATTGAAGGGAGACATCAGCTGATATCTGAGGTTTGCGTTCTAAATATATATTCTGATTTTCAACTTACTGATTGTGAGCATATAATTTCTTTGGGAGCAATATTATATGGGTACAGTATCATCCAATTTAACAGGGGAATAGTGGTAATTCTGTCATTTGGATTTTCAGATAACAGTGGTCGTCACTCATATTTAAAAGATTATATGAAGTTACATGAGAGATGAGATCTGCGTGTATTTGCCTTTTTGTTATACAATTCTTTGCTGAAATTTGTGATCTATGGGAAGAAATTAGAATATTATAGCGCTCCAAAATATTGAAGATGGAATGAGATTTGGACTGAATGATATTTAAGGCCAATAGGAGACTGTTTGTGGGTTGCTCTCACAGGAGCAGGCTGCAGGGATTTCTGAGTAGCATCTTAAATTGAGATTTACAAGAA
The DNA here is from genome assembly GCA_949634005.1 of Mallotus japonicus. NCBI lineage: Eukaryota > Viridiplantae > Streptophyta > Magnoliopsida > Malpighiales > Euphorbiaceae > Mallotus > Mallotus japonicus. The sequence goes on along the minus strand of CATIWK010009236.1, from coordinate 4,153 downwards.
CAGTGACAGTGCACTCTCCTTATAGGTCTCAAATGCATTGCTTACTGTCTTCTCATTTCCCTCTATTATGTCATAGGATTTTAAAAGGAATTAATGCCTCTAGCAGACTATGGTCGACGGTCTTCAGGTTAACTTCACTATCATCTTTTCTGACTGACAGCCTACACATGATGTTCTTCTAATTGAATTATTACGATCTTATCCACACCAGATATTTTTGTTTTTTTATTTTTCTAGAAATTGTCCTGACTAACCATCTCTTTGATTTCTCTTTCTTTCTCTGGCTCCCTATATAGTATATACAGTAGATGGTGCACTGAAATTGTTTTTGTTACTGTATTTGTTTATCTTTGAAAGTAATGTTGATTGCTATTTTTAACAGGGTGATGTAGTGATTAGTGACCAAATTTAGATATGGTATTACAAGAATTAACAGCTTATGTTCTTTATGCATCAGATTCGCCAAGTCTTGAATGCCATGCGCAGGGGTGAAAACTTGCGGATTGAGGTTTGATTTGTTCGTGAGCTGATTATTTTTCACATAATCATAGCTTTGTGTTTGCGTAGTTCTTGAAACCATCTCAGTCTAAGACTCATATGCACAAACTATTTGAGTCTCTATTTTCTCAGTTTGTCCTCAATGGGTGCTTCTCCCACCTTTTCCTAAATGCAATCATTCTGAATTTCATCTTTCCTCCAATGCCTACGCATCTGTCTGATCATCTTAGCATCATCATTTCCGCAACCCTTATCTTGACTTGCCATTTCCTATTGCTTGTAAGAATCTGTTTAACAAGTAACCTTTATGCAATGTTATTACAGGATTATATGCTTTTCGATCCATTTACACACCATAGCATGGCCGAAACGCATGATAGGCACAGGGATATGCGCCTTGATGTTGACAACATGTCTTATGAGGTATAAATTAAGCAGATAGTTTCCTCCTTAGTCAATTCACATAGAATTTTCGCTTGATATCAAGATTGGAAAATCAGGAATTGTTGGCATTGGAAGAACGTATTGGAGATGTGAATACTGGACTAAGCGAGGAGACAATCTTGAAGTTAATGAAGCAGCGAATATATGTTTCCATGACAGCAGAAACCCCAGCAGATTCGGAGCCTTGTATTATCTGTCAGGTATCCGCTGTGTGACTTACATGTCTTTAGCATTTATGCAGTGAACGAATAGTAAAGGAAGATGGCTGCTTCTAATTGTTTTATGTAGCTGTTGTGTTAGTCTCTCACCTTTCGCCCTTATCATTGCAGGAAGAATACATGGATGAGGATGATCTTGGGACATTAGATTGTGGACATGACTTCCATACCAACTGCATCAAACAGTGGTTAGTGTTGAAGAACATATGCCCTATTTGTAAGATGACAGCTCTTCCTACATAAGACGGAAGATGCTTTGGAGCCCAGAAATATATATATATATATCTTTACTACCTTTCCAATGGATCATCAATCCAGCAACTGGGTGGATGATATCCTAGAAATGCCTCATTTGGTTTAAACAAATTTTACTTATGAACTGGATATTTTAATGAGAGGAGCTGCCGTCTGTTATAAATTGCAGCATGAGTGATAAATGGGTTTGTCCACCTTCGAAGCATTTTGACAATTTATGAATATACATGGAATAATATTATCGATGACATTGTCAAAGCTTTTTGAAGGATTTATTTGTTGTATGTATGGCTTACATTATTTTCCGTTCAGTGAATGATCGGCCAATGATTGAACCTATGCTTTAAATTGCCTATAGTTTGATGTTTGGAATTGAACTCATTCAAAATGCTGAACTCTTTTATTTAATGATCTGAAGAGTTGCATGCTATTGAGATGAAGTATATTTTCATGAAATGTTTTAAGGTAACTTTTTATTTATTTATTTTTTCCTATTTTGGTTAATAGACTTTCTACCATGTTCGAATTCTAACCTTACAGTTTTAAGATAATGGTATTACATCTTATCGCGATTTGAACTCGTAACATTACAGTTTTCTTTCAAAAAAAAAATGGTATTACATTACATCATAAGGTGATTCGAACTCATAATACTTCAATTTTAAAATAATAGATTCATAGCTTATGTTTTATTTGTTTAGTCGATACCATTGGTATTATGAAAGTTGGATATTTTACTGGAAATTAGTGAAAAAGTTAGGTACTGTGGGTATAAATAACCCTTGAGATGGCCTGAGAAGAATATTCAAGTCATTGTCGTTACTGATGGTAAGCCAATTTTGGGGCTAGGAGACCTTGGTTGTGAAAGAAAACCAAGTCAATGTGTTGTCCTTTACATTAAGAAATCACATTTTAATGAAGATGAAGATGCTATACTATCACATCAAGACAGTGAGATGATGGAAGCTAGTTGGATATTGAAAAAGTTGTGTAAAGATGTAATTGGAAAAAGAGTCGAAGTTAACCAGCCACAATTCATGGTGAGTTTATTGTACATCCCTTTGCTATGCAGAGAAGTTTTTGAGAAATTATGCGAATGATAGAACATAGAATGCAGCAGGACAAGATAATATATTCTCAGTGGTCTTAACATTTTCTGCATCACTTCAATTTATGGTTCACTCATCCTACTTAAACTGCACCTGAGGTACTTCATTCATATGCCCATGCGTTCTCCCGACGATTCATTTCTTCCTCCTCACTGGTAAAGTCAGACGTGATGTTCAATATTCTCATAACCTCATCAGGATTCCTTCCACTGATCATGTCCGCAACAGCCTGGCATGCCAGGTTAGATAGGCCCCGGATTCTCAAATTAATGGCAGCCTAGAAAGCATATGCAAAAGATCAAATAAGGATTTCTGACCACGGTTACAAATACAAAGCCAATAACCTGAGAAATAGAGAATTGAGAAAGTAGCAGCAACTCTTATTCTAAGACCTTTGTCTTGTCTTAGTATCCCAAGCATTTGAAGGAACTAATAATAGATTATAAGTAAATCTACCAAGATCTTAAATAGAACCCGTTTCATGAAGACAGCAGCTTTTCTATCTCCCACATAAAATTCCTATAGACATCTCTATACTATATATAATTCAGAAGGTCTTGGATCTTTAATGATCTTTAATGGTCTTGGACCCTCAATTTTCCCTAAAGACTGGGTTGGATCTTCATTTTTTTTTTTTGTTCCCATCTGAAACTTCCTTTTACAAAATCGTCTCAAATTGGACCTCGCCCAAACGGATGCCCAAGTAGACGTTAAAAATGTGCTTTCCTAGACTTGTGGGACCCACAAATTATGCCATGTCACTCACCTCTTTGAGATTCCAAATCCAATCAAATAAAGCTGATGGATAATCCATCAAAAACGTTTTGTTTTCTTTTACCAAACCAACAAACCAAACACCATTAATAAAGTTTCATCTTTTTTCTGATTTATCCTTGTAAAGGTCCCGTCTTTTTTTGTTTCTTCTTCTTCTTCTTTTTTGTCTCTTCATCAGTGGCGGACAACACTTCTTTAATTTTCTATGACTTTGGTCGGAGACGATTCTCCATTTCATTCAGGTCATTTTTCTTTATACCCGCTTGCTTAGCTCTGTTGACTTCTCTTTTTGTTCTCTTTTACTTCGAATTTGGGACAAGGTTAACTACGGGCTCAGGTGGGCAATTGGTAATGGGGACACTACTCGGTTTTGGTTGGATCCCTGGGTGTTAGAGGTGCCGCTTATTGATGTAGCTGTCCATGAGATTCCCGAGAATCTTCATCAGTTGCGAGTGAGGCAATTTATTACTTGTCATGGCAGCTGGGATTAGGATTGGGGATTAACTCCTTCGGGGAAATTCTCGACAACAACAACGTATAACATCCTCTCTGGGAATTCTGGCATTGCATGGAGGATTTGGAACTTCGTGATTGCATGCAAGCTTGTTGGATTTGGAACAGGTTGCTTCAAGGTTTGGATAGTGATGGTTTCTTTGCTATAGGTTTAGAGGAGTGGTTCAAGACTAATTTGGCAAACAGGCGAACTCATGAATGTGGATTTAGCTGGGATTCCATTTTTGGTGTGAGTGTGTGGCGTTTATGGTACTGGAGAAACCACTTTTTCTTCCAAAAGGAATTTGGCAAACTGGAAACGGACAGTAGGTGCTGTTGAAGTTGGTGTTGATGTTTGTTTTT
>CATIWK010009145.1:0-21143 GCA_949634005.1 Mallotus japonicus | reverse complement strand
ACCTTATAAAAGGAAAAAACCACGGGACCTAGTCCAGTTAAATCTTCCACTATAAAATAATGGGATTACAAATTACAACCCTCAATTTGTGGTTCACACCCCTCACAAATTGGCTCTCAAAATAATATTTATTTTTCTCTTCCTTTCTCTTTATACAAAAGAGAAGCTCACACACATATTTTTCACTCACCCAAAGCTTATACCCAAAACTCTCAATTATTGCTCTTACACGCCTCTCACCAATTATTTGCACACACTCATAGCTCACTCTACACACACAGCACTCTTTTTCTTGCTTTTCTACACTGCACATTACACAAAATGAATGACCCTATTTATAGTCAATTCATTGACAATAAAACAGATGAATTAATTGGAGTTGGCACCGAAAGCAGATGCCACATAATTTTTTTTTTTATTTCTTCAAATCTTGTCCCCCACTTGTAGGCAGGACCTACCTAACAGGGTTGTAGTGCTACTGTTGTTGCTGATGTTGTTGTGGCAAATAACACAGGTTTGAAGAGATGGCTCCAGAATGTCTCTTGCTCCAGAATGACTGCTGATAATGCTCAGTGAGAGGATCGATAGCTATTGAGATCTGGAGCTATAAGGGGTACTGAAGTGCAGACTGAGTTTCATGATGAGGATGAACGCAAGGTTATTCTCCTTGTTCATGGTAAGACTTAAGAGAGCATTGTGACAAGGGCAGCAACATCGCGATCTGAGAAGGAGCAGCGACATTGCTTGAGAAGAAGAAGCAGCAAGGACGTTGCCTGAGAAGGAGAAGCAGTGACGTTGCTTGAAAAAAATTTGAGATCTTCTTTTTTCTGGTTGGAAACGAAAAAATTGTGATAAAGAATCAAAAAGTTTGATTAGAAAACCTTAGTGATTTATTAGTTGCATTGTTTTGGATTTATTGTTAAATGGTTGCTTATCTAGCATCGTGCCCAGGCTATAGATTGTTTGTGTAGCCCAGATTTTGTATTTGGGAATCCTCCATTAGGGTCCCTCTAGTTGTTTGTTGGTTCGGTTTTCTTCAATGATATTCTATTTCCAAAAAAAAAAAAAGTTGATTGGTGTTGGTTAATTGAATGTGTATTTGATTTTAATTTTTTAAGGGGTTTTTTTTTTTTTGTTAAATTGAAGAGTTTGGATGATGGGAAAATGAAGCAAAAGACATGAAAAGTAAAGAAGAAAGTAAAAAAAAAAAAGTAAAAATAATTTAAAAATTGTACATGTGGCATGACATGTCGCCACGTGTTCCATTAGACTGATGTGGATTGCCAGCTCAGCATTCTCTTGTGTACATCATCGACCACGTAAGCGCCAAGTCATCCTTACTGGCCGGAAAATCACATCAGACTCTTTAATGGTAACCAGAGCAAATGTTGGAAGGTTTGCTGTTACGATTTGAAAGTTTGGTACCTTAGTGGTAGTAGGTCAAAATATTGGGTACCGTGGGTGAAAACTACCCAGTTCTAAGGTATGTGAAATAAAGAGTAAACAAGATTAGTCAGAAGTGCAGGATTTGTATGATTGCGTCTTCTCATGTTTGTAGTTTTTTTTTTTTTCTGAAAATAATCTTCTCGTGTTTGTACTCATCTGTCATGTTTTATCACCTCCATCTTTAAATTATAATTCAATGGTTGGGATTACAAAAAGCATTAAGTGTACATATTTTTTAAAAAATAAACAGTTATTTGTTAGATAATGCAACACAATACAATTTCAACCATAGATTTTAAATTTAATGAATGAGGGACGGTATAAATGAGCTACTGAGTTAATGCAAACATGAAAAGATCCGAGAAGTTACATATATGTACTCATTACCAACATCATATAGCAACAAATAGTCTACATCTGACAATAGACAATCATTGAATGTAATCATACCTTGAAATGTGCACAAGTTTCAGTTTTAAATTTCAGTAATGTAACACTCCTCAGAGGGAACGATCTTTAAAATTTCATGCCCTCCAAATAATCGATACCCACTGTACACCTCACCCCAGCCACAACAAGAGCAACCCTCCATAGGGTTGTCCGAGCACGTTAACCAAAAAACTTGCATCTCTTAGCATTGGTGTTGGTGGAAAATTTGGCAACTTTTTCCATTCAAGCCTTCTCCTTAACTGGAGATGACATCAATTGATGCAATGTTGCTGTCTGGATGACAGCGCTTGGGTTTGAATCTTTAACCCGAAGAGACACAGATCGTCCCAGATTGAAATTTCGATCAACTTTGCTTCGCATGAAGCGCCTCAATGGCCTTGGAAGGTGTCTTAGTAGCCGGGTTGAACTCACAAGTAAAATCACACCCGCTATGATGAGTAGCCTGCCATGAGAAAAATTCCAATTAAATAGCATGCAGCAGACATATCGAAATATCTAATTAAGAGTTCAGAATCCTCAGAAGCATTTCAGTATTACAAGTAGGATTAAGACCACATAACCAACAAATCCTACAAAAGAGGTTTACAAAGACCAGTCCTACTGAATGATTCAGAAAGAGCAATTTTAACTAGGTTTAGGCCAAACATACAGACATGAGTTTCTGACCTTGTAATAGTCATTGACCGATATACGACAAAAGACATAATTAGCAAACAAAGCCTTTTGAAACGGATTTCTAAAACTGTCTAATCTCATTTTTTCGTCTTACTATTTTTTTTTCTTCTCTTAATTTTCAACGTGAATCTGTTGAACAAGACTCCTCTTCCACGGTAGATGAACCATGTTTCAGACTGAGGCTTAATTATTGAGTTAAGCTCATTGACCACACAGCAAATTATATGCCTTACAAAAGCAACTCTTAACACCAACCTAAGATTTAAATTCTATAATACCAGAAATTAGATCAGTAAACTGTTAGTTGTTCCGTCATTTTACCATCCAAACAGAAGTGAAATTCGAGCAGTAGGCGCTGAAGGCAATCGTTCTCCCAAAGCAAGCATTCCAGCAAGCACACCAGTCACAATAGATGCTACAGCAGCACATGTAGACACCACAATTGCCCTTCCATGCTTCAAACCACGAGTCTGTTCAAAAAAGTGAATTTTGATCTGTCAACTTTCTGTACACTCAACAGCGTCAATACAAAGCATGCAGCAGATATAGCTTCATGCAAACAAGAACACATCACTAAACATGGATACACATATTTAGATATATGTCCACATGAAAGGAAAATACAGGACAAAATATAACCTTCCCCCTACTTTCCCTTGTCGAGTAATTAAGAGAAAGAAATGATACAATATAATCACCAACATTTGCGTGCGACAAAAATACTTTTCACAGATGTACCCTGATCCAGAAAAGGCTTCATAATACCTGATAATAAAATCCTGTTGCGCTACAGCATATACTGATTGAGATGCATATAGGAACCAGCATCCTTGAGAATCCCTGCTCCAAGAAAACAAATGCCATCTTTGATATCACTGAGGCCATCCTGCCATGTCAGAATGCGTTAAGATCAAGAATTGCATTGTCAATCAAAATCATAATTTCACACACATTCAAATTGAATGTTTAACTAAGCAGACTCAGTCAAGTTCTCAAATAAATTCGCAATTAGCACATCTAAAAAGACATAATTCAATGAATTTTAACAAATACCAATTCATCTTGAGGCCAATAGCTTTAAAAACACATAATATCAGTCTTATTACCAACAAGTTCTATTATCTTAAACATACAAGTTTAATATTAACAGCATTTCTTTTTTGACTCAAGGATTTTCATATTTGTTGAAGTGCCATTTAAAGGTGCAAAATTATGTGCCATTCATGCATGATACAATTTAAGCACTACATCATTCACATCCATCGATTAAAAAAATCCCATTTCTTTTAACTTCAAAACAGATAGCTCTATTAGCCATGAGATATTTGATCCCATGATTCTATAAATTCAATGTAAGATTTTGCATCTTTTACAATGTGAAAGAGGAGTCAACTGTAAGAAGAAAGAAAACATCTGTATAAAGCTGTTGAGAAAAGAATTTTACCCAAATAAAATGCCAGATTCCAGGCCATATATGATTTCTTCAACAACTTCATATTCCATCTGTATCAGCAAATATTCTCAATAAGGAAAAGCAGAAGTTGAAGACATGGAGACATGGAGACATGCAAAACCTTATAAAGTGTCAAAATGAATGAGGGAAATATGAGGAGTTGTGTTACCGTCTCCTGTTCTCTCCGTTCACGTTTGCAGACACGAAGCCATCCATTAAGGCCTACCTAATCCAAAAAATCATAATTAATTGCACAAGTAAAACATATGTAATAACCATATCAACATGCCATTTCCTTTTGATCTCTTCTTCCTTTAATAATTTAAATTTTGTAAAAATTCGACAATTATTTGATTTACCAGAACCTGATCATATGAATAGGACTTAGTACACTCTTACAAGATTGCAATATTACAGATGAAAAAAATGGTGCTAAGAAAGAATGGCACACAGGGTAAGGTACCTACAAACAATACCGCAACAATAAATGCCAGCCATGGTAATTGTAAAACAGATATCGAAGAAGCCTCCTGCTCCTCACCTCCAGCACCAACTCCTGCCAATATGGAAGGAAAAAAAGTATATGTTTAAATAGGCTATGTAAAGGAAACACTGAATCCATATCCATTTAATATTTCGTTTTACGGGATTAAACTCTGCTGATCAACTTAATGTGTTATTTTGCATATGCATTCATAGCAATACAGTAAATTTTGATATTGTTTGTGGAATAGTATTTAAATTAAAAAAAAAAACAGAGGAAATGACTTGTACCAGATAAGAAAATATCGCTAATCTCACACACCTTGTAAACCACATTAAGTCCACACATTATTTACTTTTTATGTCAAGACTCAGGAGAGGTTCCCTAAAGCAATTAACCAAGAGAATCATGAAGAACTTACATACCTACGGTACCAATACCTGCCAAGGTGATTCCAATCCAATCAATAACATTCATCACTTCTTTCAAATAAAAATGTGAAAAGACTGAAAGAATTGCAAGACCACAGCCAGAAACTGGTTGGATGATAGATACCTGACAGAACAGAGTCAAGGATTAATGAGACAATCAATAGACACCAAATCCCACATCTATATAATATGAGTAAAATACATTACCCTCAAAGGCTCAGTGAGCAGAGTTAAGCTTCAACAATACATCAGGAATGAAATGTTGAAGTCATATTTGTGAGAAAAATGTTGTAGTAATGTACTAATAATTTCCATATAAGTATTAAAATCTATAGGAGTTGCTTACGGGAGCTTGAGATAATGCCCTCAACATCAACATTGCGCCACATATATCCATAAGAAAACCAATGACCCAAGCTTTATTAACAGCATATGCCCTAATCACCTGAAAAGAAACACTATCAATGAACATTCAGAATAACTTGAAATTCTTTATAACAACATAGTCGGGCTATGCATAATTACATGAAAGTAAGTCCTTAAAATGGAAATCCTAAGCACCAACTTCTGAACTTCAGATTCATAGTTTGGTTGCCAAAGAAAATTTACAACAAGCTGAGAATTTGGTTGAAAACCAAAAAATGACCAAAAAAAAAAAAATTAAGATTCCTGACAATGAGATCATAGAACTGCTAATAGAAAAACAACCCAACTTCCAAAACTGATTCAGAAATAAATTTACAATCTTTATATACTATAAAAATTGAGACTAGAAGAAACTCATCAAGAAAGCATCCTTTTTGAATCAAACATCCACCAATACAACAATTACCCAAAAAAGAAAGTTCATTATTTTACTATTGAATTCAACAAATCCCAGAATCAGACGGGAAAAAGAACGAACCTTAAGTTTGAAAGAGAGAGGAGGCAAGATTACAGTGCCCTTTTTCTGGAGAACTTTGCCGATATTATTACCAGCGGCAGCAGCCAACGTTAAACAGATCGATTCCCACATATTATCTTAACGTTTAAAATCAAGGAAAACAGTAAAGATCCCTCCTTTGCTGAATTTTATTTATGGCGGTGTATTGAAGGTAAAGGTGGTGGTGGTGGGTGTCCAAAATTTGTAAGGTGGGTTTGTTTTATTTTGGTGTTTACGCTATCTGTCAACTGCTACTATTAATATTTTTTTAATATAAATTTGGACTTTTGATTGGTTAATCTTTGCCATGTTTAGGACTTTATTATAATGAATGCAAGTTAGAGTACTTGTTGCATTTTAACTTAAAGTCATCTCATATCATCTCTTCTGTGGGATGTCTCAACTAAAATTGGATACCGTTGGCTGATTGATTCTCATCTTTTTTTGGCGGCCACCGTTGGAATCAGGGGCAAATCTGTATTAGAAGCCAAATTGTCTTAAATCAGTTGAAAATTAATTTTACAAATTAGAATTAGAATTAGAATTTTTCCTGCATCTCATAATACTGTTGAAGAGAGATAATCGGGTTGAACTTGAATTTAAATTCTTCCCGCAACTCATAACGCTGTTGAAGAGAGATAATCAGCCCTTTGGAACAAATAGTCACTTTAAAATTTGCCAATTTTATATATAAATTTACTTCTAATAAAACTTATATCTTGGGTTTGCTCGGGTTGGAATTTGCCTGCCTTATGCATCTAGTTCCCTTGCTGGGTTATGAGGCTAAATAGGCAGCCATATCTGATATATTTCTAAGCAATTGATCCAAGCCACATCGTGTTTGAAGTGAATTTGTACCTAATAAGCACAATGCCTAAAGCTTTGTTAGTAATGAACCAAGGTTAGCTACAATTTGGTCCCTATTGAGAACTTTTCTTTGCGCCTTTCCAGCCAAGCGTCTACTAAGACTCAGGTCTGAGGGCCCTTGTTGTAACCTTATCTTGTCTAGTTTTATTTTGAGTTGCTGATAGGTAAGGCTAGGCTAGGCTATGCTCCCAGACAGGCAACATTGTCCCATCAATGAAAGAAAAAGCATTCACCATTCTACGATTCGCAAAAAGTTCCATCTTTTTCTTGGCCAAATAATGCTCGGACATGTTGATCTGAAATGGTAAATGATAATAGTTTTATAGTGGTCTTTGCTAAAAGAAGTTGAGATGACACCATTTGGTCTATTGATATGCTAAAGGTTGCTCATTCAGATCACACTATGACAATACAGAATCAGCATCCACATTCCACAGTTTGTTTCCTGAAAGAATTTCAGAACTGCACTGAAAGAAACCTACAACGTGGACCAACTACATTCGTTTGTTTCAAGAACCACCAGTTAGTCTCTGGCAATCACATGAAAACTCAGTGCTCGGAGAACAACTCGTCTCACTTCTTTAGACATAATAAGAGAAACATTAAAATTAATTCTAATTAAATGAGATGATGAGAAGAGCAAGATAATAATCAGGCAAATCCTGACATGAACTAAAGAGCATCCTGATAAGTTAAAGACCAATCCACAATGAAAAAGCAATAACATGTTGACATAAATCAATGCTTCTAGTATAAGATCAGCTCAATCACTCAAATAAAAAAACATGTTTTCTTATCAGCAATCGTAAATAGAAGCCATGTGATAGCCTTTGGCAAAGCAGTGAGGAGATTGGTAAGGCTTATGAGTTAGTGTCCATTGCGGCATACCAAATGATGTCTATTCTTTTTCTATTAATAGAGATGTCAAATACTCTACACAACAGGGCCCTCCCTTTTTGAATTGGTTGGAAATTTATTCCGAATTCGAACAGAATTCGAACCCTACACCTCCCGATGTCCTTGGAGATTAGTGGCCACTGACCACTCTCTCACTGGCAGCCTACAAACACTACCTGAGACAACCATGATCATTTATGCAGCCACAAAGCTCCAGTTTCATGATTTCAACCAATTCAACATTAAGGTAAAACAAAGAAGCCAAAGCAGTAACATTGGTGTACAACAGAAACTACCAACAGTTAGATGATTTCAACAGCTCACCCAGATGAAGGCTGCAACCCTCTGAAGTTCTTCAGGCTTAATCCTGTTCACATTATCCTCAACCATATTTTTTACAAAGAATAATCATGAATGATATTCTGCAAAATAATTAAACCAGTCTTCACAGAACTGCGCAGCAGGTAATCTTACAGAACCAAGAATCAAGAAAAGTGAATAAATCAATACAAAACCTTAGTAGCTTTATCACACCATTGATAATCATCAAGAAATTGTAAATGAATGGACAGATTAATTTAAGCCTTTTTCCAAATAACAAGAAAGAAAGTAGCAACAATCAATTATACAACTCAAAACTAGTCCATATAGCAGATCAATCTATATGCTTTTCTTAACAAAATTTTGAATTGCCACACCAAGAAATTACATATAAAAAAAAAGAATAAAAAAGCCATAAGCAACAAGGAAAAAAAAAATTTACCAATCATATCACCACCATCCATAAACCACTTGGGTGTACCTATCCTTAAGCCACCTGAAACTCTTTCTAAAAGAGCCCTTGACTTTTCCTTCAACACTGTACATTTTATAACTAGCAACCCTTTTCTTCCTTTGAAATTCAGGGTCACTCATGCTCCAAGACTTAGAAGAAGATGACCCAGAAGTGCTTTTGCCTTTCTTGAGCTTAAAGTCCCTGTTGTTAAAATTATTGGTGGTGTAGCTGTTGTTGGCCATCTGAGTCTGTGCATAAGAGGCACTATAAGACCTTAGTTCATAGGAAGTAGTAGTAGTTGGTGGTCTTTGAGGACCATAATAACTCTCCAACTGCATGTTGCTACCACCATAAGAGGAATATGAATATGATCTTGATCTATTATAGTCCTCCATGGATTCTTGATATGTTGCAGAGAAAAAGAAAGAGAGAGAGAAAAAAAATAATTCTAATAATACAAAATGGTATGGTTGGTTTTGTATTTCTTGTTTTAGCTGAGCTTCCTGATCATGACAAAAGAGGTAAATAATAGAAATAATGGAAACTTGTGGGGTCCTAAAAACAAGAATGAAATGAAATGCTTTTGGTTAATTTGAATTTTTTTTTTAACTTTTATATTTTTGGGGGATGTTTATTGGACAAACTCAGAAAATTTTGATTGAATCTAGATGGCGTGTGTAGCGGGGAATCATTTTGTCTACGACTATGATTATTAACTTATTTTTCAATTGTTCTCGTAGACATGAATTTTGACTAGTCATACACATAACTATTCAGCAATTCTCAGATCCCCTAAATAAATATGTGGACATCTAATTGAGGAGACGAACCCGCCCCTCTCACCACTTCTCTTTTAATATTGGAAATTAACCATTTAATCTATAATAAAAAAATATATACATATATTTATCATGGTGCAAAATAGTTATTAAATTCATAATCTTTGTAACACTATGTTTGAGAAGAAATAAATAAAGGAGGATATATATTTTTTCTTTGAACACATGCAATTCAGGATTATTGGAACGGAAATGGAGGATATGAGGATTCCAATCCGAGTGCGTCTCGAGTTTTTCATATATTTTGAGAGTTTTTTTACCACCAGGACAAAGCTCACACACATTTTCAAATATCATGCTTTCGGCTAGAGGAAACTCTTTCAATTTATGACTTAAGAGACGGCCATGTTTGAAAATATTGTCCATGAAAATTTTTTTTTTTTTTTTTTTGGTCTTTTGAGTGCCTGCACTGCCTGATAAACTAAAACCACATGATAAAATTGTTGAAAGATTTCTAATATTTTATTTTCCTAGCTCTTGTTTCTGAGATGTATAGGTCTAAGCTAACTAAACATGTTCATTTGTTCCCTTTTTTCTATTTCTCATATGGAAAGTAAAGAGAGTTTGCCTTGAATCCTCCTTTATGCTTTCTCACAATTGCAAAAGCTCTGCCATAGAATATTTTCAATGTGGACTACTTGATCGTTAAGGAATATTCTTTTGCGTTTTAGAATAATTTAAAGAAACGAATGGATTCCTATCAACAAAAACTAGGCTTACTAAAGTTTGATAATTTCTGGCACATCTGATATTTAGGCATTTCACACTAAAGTCTTAAGAAAATATGGTACCAGCGGTCCAGCAAGGCAATCAGGCATTTCATACAAGCACAAACATAAGCATGCAGCACATGTCCAATTATAAATAAATTTACCAAGATAAATGAGCTACATAGCATAGAATAGCCAACACTAAAGAATTCTAGCGTCCTGGCATGATTAACTAATCATTTGTTTGAACCTTACTTAACATATAGCCAAATAAAAATCAAACTTGGAAGTTAGAACAATTGACTACAATTGAAGCTACAATACTTCCTCAATTACTTGAGACAGGAAAAGAAAATTACTAAAGCAAACTTCTGACAAAATTTAAGCATCAGATTCTTTTACACCCAATATGGCATTGAACCCATCTTCAGTCCACAGAACCTGACCTCTCGAGTAAGGTGCTAAATAAAAAACTCAAACCTACAACAACGAACATAAAAATCACGGCTTCCAAATTGAAAGCCATATACCTGACTGAACCAAAATTGCTTCAAAGAAGATCAGCAACATTTGATGGTAGCTCCTCAATTACTACATTATAAAACTTCTGGATATCATAGAGCATTCTCTCATCATCCTTGGTGACAAAATTGATAGCAACACCCTTCCTCCCAAACCGTCCACCACGACCAATTCGATGGAGGTAGTTTTCTGGCTGTGTTGGGAGGTCATAATTGATCACAAGTGAAACTTGTTGGACGTCAATGCCACGGGCCAAAAGGTCAGTAGTAATGAGCACACGAGAGGAACCAGAGCGAAATTCCCGCATAATAATGTCCCTTGTGTTTTGGTCCATGTCTCCATGGGTGGCAGAAACTGTATGATCACGACTCCGCATCTTGTCTGTGAGCCAATCAACCTTGCGTCTGGTATTCACAAAGATGACACTTTGGGTGATTGCTAAAGTCTCATACAAGTCACAAAGTGTTTCAAGCTTCCATTCCTCCTTCTCAACATTGACATGGAATTGCTTGATACCCTCAAGGGTAAGCTCATCGCGTTTCACTAAAATCCTCACTGGTTTGTTCATGAACTTTCTTGTGATCTCCAGAGCTTCAGGTGGCATGGTGGCAGAGAAAACTCCAACCTGAATCTTTGCTGGAAGCAACTGGAAAATATCATATATCTGTACAAAGAATAAGAAGAGAGTTACGTCTCTAACAAAACAAAATTAAAAATTCTTTCTTTCAATTCCCACGAATTCCACCATTGTTAATATTGTTACAGATTTTTATATTATGACATAACTATGGATATGCAAGCACACAACATACATCCTCAAGAAAATAGCTTCAAACAACCAGTGATAAAGCAACTAAATAAAATGGTTAAAGTATAAGTATGGACCTGGTCCTTAAAACCTCGTGAGAGCATTTCATCAGCTTCATCCAACACAAACATCCTGATTTTATCAGAACCAAGTGACTGTCTCCGCAACATGTCAAATACACGACCAGGGGTACCAACAACAACATGAACCCCAGCTGAGAGAATGCGCTGATCTTCACGAACACTGGTCCCACCCACACAAGCGTGAACCTTGACACCCAGGTAATCACCTAGTGCTCGCATAACTTTCTCAATCTGCTGTGCTAACTCTCTAGTAGGTGCCAAAACCAATGCCTGGCATTCCATTAATTCATAATCAAGCTGCTGCAAGATTCCAGAGCAAAAAGTAGCCGTTTTCCCAGTTCCAGATTGTGCTTGTTGGATTACATCAAGTCCCTTGCAGAATGGCACAATACCTCTTTGTTGAATCGCAGAGGGCTTCTCAAAACCTTCAAAAAAAAAATTTGAATTCAACTATGAGCTGTAATATTTACCACTGCATGAACTAGTTTCACAGTACATAAACAATGAGAAAAAGACATTGGTTTACTACAACGAAGCATTCTCTCTTCCACATAAGATATCTCACTACCCAAGTGTATCATATCTTCGTAGATGGTAACAGACACCATAAGAAGAATGCAGTTACATCATTGAATTGAACAGAGAGTTAACATGTTAAACACGCCTGAACAGGCACAGGCTCTTCTGCCACACATCATACACAAATTAAAACCAAAAACTTACTTTCATGCTTAGTGAAGCAAAAATAATTCAAGCAATGCAGTCTATTGCAGCTTACCATATGCATAAATGCCCCTCAGAAGGTCCTCCTTTAAACTCATAGCATCAAAACTGTCATAAACCTCGTCATATGATGTGAAGAAGTCTTGCCCGTCAGCTCCAAGCCTGCTCTCAACAAGTTATCAACCATTCCGATCAATCATTAACAGCATCCAAGGAAAGCAAAATGCACAAGATAACAAATTTTACAAAATCGTGGAGAACCTAAAGACAGCACCTATCACCACCAATGTTCCAAATACAATAAAAAAAAAAAAAATACAAGGATGTAAAAATAAAGGAACACTTACACCTCAGTCATTTTAGCATCATAGTGACGAGCATCATACAAGGACCCTTCAGGTGCCAAACCAGCCATAACTGCAAAGATTAAAAAAAAAAAAAAAAACAGTACATAATTGCATCAGACAAACACCTTAATCATTCACACAAAAACAAAAAATTCCACCACATTTTCCACCAAAATAACAGCTATAAATAGCTCTCTCATGCTGCGTTTAAATGCAAACCCTCTAGAAAAAACACATGAAAATTAAAGGTAACAAACATAAAAATCAAAGCTTTTTCTTCAAGAACGCTAACACATGAAGAACCAAGATCACGTACAAATCACAATATATCATATGTTATCAACATTTGAATTATCAAAAGGAGCAAGCTTTGTGTGCAAATGGACATGAAATGCAAGAAAACAAAACAAATTACAAATAAAAAAAATGATATGGACCTGACAGAGCGTAATGTAATGAGGGAAATTGAGAATTTTAGGGTTAGGTTTAGGGTTTTTTTTGGGGTCCCAAACTCCTCGGATCTTTTTGTTTATAATAGAGGATTAGCTTAAGGAACTAACACTCTGATTATTGCAGATTACAGGCACAGAGTGAAACAGTGACCACCTTTTCTTTTTTCTCCTTTCTCTATTTTGCCCTGTCGTTTGCTTGGACTTTGGTTGTTTTGTCGTTTTGGACTTTTCTTTCTTTTATCTTAATTTTTCTTTAAAACCAAGAAAATAAATTAATAAATATATATAAAAAGGGTTAATTACTATAATATCATGAGATTTGACCTACTATACTATTAATAAATTCCTCTGTTTTCTTTTCAATAATTATTATAACATTTCTGAGATTTTGTTCACTTAAATTATTACATTCATACTGTTTAATTTACCATTAAATGGACCAATTTAAAAAAATTAAAATCTGTTTGATTCTTGAATCTATAATACAGTTTTAAAATCATCCAATTCTTTTATTAAATTAATATAGTTTTTTTAAAATTCTTTCATTAAATTAATATAGATTTTTAACTTATTGTGTTTTTATTACAATAGTAAATTTTGATTTTCAACATTAAAATAAATCTAAAACATATTTATTTAAAATTAACACTATTCCAATATGAATATATAATCAATACTATATTAATCATGATTTATCATATTGATTTGAACTCAATTTTACTATTTGTTATCGTACTAGTACAACTTATGTATCAGTATTATATTGATTATAATTTATCATACTTGCTTGTGCTCAATTCATAATTGACATCATGCCGATGCAATTTATATAATTGTCGTCAATCAATTAGGGTTCATCATACTAATATGAACTCAATTTTTATGATTGATATTACACCAACCTTAAATGAGGCTCACCATGCAGAAATAATTTTTTTTAATGAGATTTAATAATTGTAATTCTTAAAGGACTTGTAAATAACATGTACGTATACATACACAATAAAATAATTTTGATGAGATTTGATAATTGAATTTATGTCAATATAATAGATCCTAATTAATTTAGTATTGATTTTATAGTCATATTGGAGTATTGATAATTCTAAATTAATATATTTAAAATTTATTTTCATGTTAAAGATAAAAAAAATTTTATTTAGATATTATAATTATTATTACAATTGAAACATAATAAATTAAAAAATCTATATTAATTTAATAAAGAAATGAATGGATTTAAAATTATACTGTAAATTGAGGGACCAAATAGAACTTTTAATTTTTCAAATTAGTCTGTTTAAGGATAAATTAAACAGTAGAAATGCAATAGTTTAACAAAACAAACCCTTAAGTATGTTTAAGTAAATTATTGAAAACACAGATACCTAATAATATAATAGGTCAAACCTCATGAATGTCATAGTAATTAATCCTATAAAAATTAATAAATCTTTTGCATTTTATGTTTTGTCATTGATTCAAAAATTCATTAGTGAAATTTTAACATAAAGAAAATTTTCTTATATTTAATTTTAGAATATAGATGTAAAATGGAAACTCTATCTTTTTTAATAATTTTTATTTTTTAGATATATTTCATTATGAATGATATTGGTTCTTATATTTTTTAATTTATATTTTTATAAAATAAAAAATTAATTGAAAATAATATTGAAAAAATATTTTTAAATAAGAAATTTAACTTGCCTATTTCATTTTTTTGACTCGAAATTATTAAAAAATTATACATTTTTCTTTATAATGAAATAAATGTTAATTAATAGAATAATAAAAAAATTCAAGTTACATATTTTTTAAAGAAAAAATATTAAAATTAAAATTTAAAATAAAATTTGAATTTTATTTTAAAAATTGTTACTTTCATTTAAAATATTATATAAGTATATATATAAATACATATGCGTATGTGTTGTAAAGCATGTTAGATTAATCTTTACAATGATCCGACCATGAGCTATGACCCATATCCCATGGTCCCATGAAATAGAAGGGCTTCACGGGCTACGAGTATCGTATTGGACTTTGGGATTCACAAGTCACAACTACGCTACGAGTATAGAGCAAGGTTGTTGCGTAGGTCATTGTATTGTTTTTTTCTTACGGGAGATTTTTCAAAACTAACCCAACAAAGAAAAAAATTTCAATTTGATGGTTAATTTTTTTTTTAATATGGTCGTTCCCAAAATCAACAAAACACGCGATTTTCTTCTTCACCTCCTTATCCACTGAAAATTTACATTCTCTCTACTTTCAAAAGTAACCAAAAAGCTCCACAATTCAGCAAAAACTTCACATACCTAACATTGATTATATTTACGTAACAAAATCAACTAATATAGATTTTTTTTTTAAAAAAAACTAATATAGATCTTTTTTTAAAAAAAAATCATCATAAAAAACAACTTTATCAATAGAAAAAGTATGGATAAAACCCATAAAACAACACAACAATAATCTTGAAAAATAATTTAAAACAATAAAAAATATGGTCAGCATATTGACAAAACAACCTGTAACAATCACAAAACAACTATAAAACAACCTTTAACAAACCAAAAAAAATCACAAACAACTTTATAACAAACATTCACAACCAGAACAACCATAAAACAACTACAAACAATCTTTCAGCAACCAAAAAAATAAGAAACAGTCTCACAACAACCTTACAACAAATCCTTCAACAACCATAAAAAATACAAAATAATAACAACCTGAAAAAAAATATAAAGAATAAGAAGATGAAGAAGAAGAATAGAATCCAACAATCACTCGAGTACTAATAACAAAAAAATAAATTTAATACCTATCCATTACAATTCTTGATTATTTGTGACATGACGAGTTTCTAACACGTAAAAAAAAGATAGAGAATTGAAAATTTATAAGATTTAAGATGAAAATCTAATTGTAAAATATATGATTTTACCCTTTTTCAATAAAGACATGTAAAAGTTCTTTTCTCAAACAGATTAACTTTGTAAATTTTATAATGGTTACAATTAAATTTACGAGAAAAGATAAAGAGAATGAAAAGGATGAAGAGATGAGGAAAAAAAAGAAAAAACGATACACAACAACAATGTAAAAAAAAAAAACTATATAAATAAAAGACGTAAAAGTTAAAACCAAAAAAAAAAAGTAATGTTAATAACTTTAGACAAAAAAACGTATATATGGTATAATCTTTTTTCCATAAGATGGCCTTATGTTAGGCCATCTCCAACCCAAAATTTCAAAATGCAACAAATTTTACTTCAAAATGCATTTGCTATAGTATTTTTATTCCAACCCATTACTTCATTTTTAACTCCAAAAAGAATATTTTCCATATATTCCTATCCAATACTAATATTATATTATTTATACATTTTACATCTTACACCCATATTTTATTCAATACTTACCATATATTTATTTATAATAAAATTTATTATTTGAATATATTTTAAAATAAATAATATATTTTAATAATGAATAATATATATACATCCACATATTTTTAAAATTAAATAATATAATATATTAAGAGAACTAAAAGATATTAATTTTAAATTTACTAAAAAAACATAAAATTACATCTTAAAATTTATATTATTTATAGTGACAATATTAATATTATTTAAGTAAAAATAATAATAATTAAATCAAATTTATATGCATTTGGTAATAATATGATAAATATAATATAAATTTGAACTAAATTGAACAAAATTGTTTGCACTATAATGAAACAAATAATAAAAAAATGAGTGTTATTGAAATTAAAAAAAAAAAGGACAAATGCAGCACGCTAAAGTGGGCTGCATATGTACAGCCCAACAGTAAAATGATGCAAAATGCAGCCATGTTTGGCGCTGCATTGGAGCTCTCCACCAGCAGCATTTTGGCTTTTTGCCGCTGGGTTGGAGATGCCCTAACTGGTTCTCCTCGAAATGCGTTGAGGCGCAGCAATTAACTGAACATCTAGGGGTAAAACACTATTTCGGTGCGAGCCGCGAGAGCGGTGCTAAATCGAGACAAATTCTGAATACTAGATATGACTTTAAAATAATAGAGGTCAAGGTCGGTCATATATATATATAATAATTTTTAATTGTATTTATATAAATATAGGTATGTATGGTGAAAATGACTAAAAGATGATATAATAAGATTCATCATTTTCTCTAGTAGACGTCTCGAAGGAAACCTTCTTTGAGTTGAACAAGAAACTCGACGATGACCCACACACATAAGAGCTTTCTAAAAAGGCATAATAAGGGTCCAAGAAGAAGAGTGTATATATCATATCATGCAAATACATCATCCAAAATAATATCCTTAATTTATTATGCTTTGAAGCATCTAACGCCAATGATCCCAAGTTCTGTCAATATAATATATTTCTATGTATGCAATTATTAATTTCACATAAGTTAGAAGAAACAAATTGTGAGGATATCTTGTACTCTTTCTATATCAATTTTGGACAGGACTCTCCAAGGGAAAAAAAAGGGAAATTTTTAAAAATTTATCTTAATGTTTACCTCAATTTTCAGTTTAGTACTTTATGTTTTCAAAGTTCAATTATAATCTTAAATTTGTTAAATTTGGTGCATTTAAACACTACATTTTATCGGTGTTAAATTTTTCTATTGGAACCAGGGGACAATGTCTAAAAACTATCTTCATGGTTACTTTAGTTCTCATTTTGGCATTTCATATTTTTATTTGAGAAAAAAAATTAAATTTAGTATCTCAATAATTTATTTTTATTTTTAAATTTCAAGAATATATTATTTGAGCTTCAATTTTTAATTTTTTTAAAATTAAATTAAAATTCTAAATTAAAATATGAATTATAAATGCATAAATTATTTTCTAATGCTAAATGGTTGAATATTTTTTTTATGTTTGTTATAATATTTTATGTGGTATTGAACACATATATTATACTTTAATTATAAATTAATTAATTAGTATTTATATTATTTATACTATATGATTTTATTTTAATATGTAGCTATTTTTGCACTACTATAATAATATATAAATATATAAAAAAATTGGCAACTAAAATCAATAATAAATATTAAAATAATTAATTTTCAAAGAAAATGATGGGATATATGAAAAACTAAAATCAAATAATTAGTTTAAATTATATTATAATTTATATATAGAATTGAACTAAAAAAATAATTAAAATTTGAAACTTAAATTATTTATTCTTAAAATTTAAAATAAAATAAAACTATCAAATTATTAGATTTAAATTTTTTTGAAATAAAAAATATAAAATGCCAAAATGAGAATTAGAGTAAATATGAGGGTCATTTTTGGATATTATCTCTTGGTTCTATAAAAAAATCTAAAACCGTTAAATGTGGTGTTTAAAGACATCAGATTTAGAAAGTTTAGGGCCATAATTGGGTTTTAAAAAATATAAGGTGTCAAAGTAAAAATTGAGGTAACTATTAGGTTCATTTTTGGATATATTCTCCTCAAAAATTGTGAAATTAATGTGATATGCGAGATTTTAGGATGATTTTGTTTTGTTATGCATTTTGTCTTTACTTTATTTTTATTTTTTATTTTTTATTTTTTGGTCAGATTTACTTTATTTTTATCAACACTGATAAAAGTGTATAGCATCATCTAGGACTCCAGTTTCCAAAAAAGTATTATCTAGGACTCCCTCCAGTCTATTCAAATTATCTTTTAAAGTTCTGTTAAAAAAAAAAATTATCTTTTAAAGTAAAGCAATAAAAATTAAGAATTTCATTTAATGGGTATAATTATAGGTGCAAATGACTATTTAATGGAGTATCTTTTAAAAAAATTAAAAGTTAGTATGAATTACAAGTAGTCTAATAGAGAAACTTACTCTAAAATCAAGATAAGGGTAAAATTAAAAAAAAAAGTTTATTTTTTATTTATAATTTAAAAAAATCATTTGAAATGGAACAAATTCTATTTTCTTAAAAATAATTGAAATGAAATAAATGAAATAACAATTATTAATAAAGTAAAATTTACTTTCTAAAAAATAAAACTATAAAAAGCACCGTCAATACTCAATATAATCCATCATTTACAAGAATCTTTTGACCTTAAAATGCTCTGCTGTAATTTTGTTGTACTGAGTCGCTCTAAATTTGTTGTTGGTAACATTATAAATGAATCAAATTACAATTATTTAATCTAATTGAAAAAATAAAATTTCACATTTTTAGTTATAATCCAAATGAAATTATAAAAAAAAAAAAAAGCCTGCTTGCTAAAAAAAATTAGTGTAATACACTTTTTTTTTTCAAAATTAAGACGAATTGGTCTTTTTAAAAAAGTTATGACAAATTGGTAAGGTTATAAAAAAAATTTAAAATAATTGAACTTAACAATTACTTGACAAACAAATTCAACCCTTAAGCTTCATAAAAAGATAAAGGGATAAATATAAAAAAGTACTATGTGGTGTAATACTTTTTCATTTATGGACATGTGGTTTTTTTTATAATACTTCAGTACCCTGTAATGTTTGCCATTAATAAATTTAATTTAAATTCACTAACACTTCACTAACACTGTTAACTATAATGACATGGATGTTGACGTGCTAATGTGGATACTGATGTGGATGTTGATGTGCCAACGTAGATGTTCACGTAGATGTTGATACTAGGTTGCACGGACACGGAAACACGGATACGGGAAAACAACTTCTAATTGAAGTGTATCCTTATAAACTTAAGTGTTTAGGTAATATGGATAAGGAGAAATTGGGATACAGATACAGATACGGAGAAACGTTTATTAATTAAAGTGTCCGTGCAACATAATGTTGATGTACTACGGTATTAGTGAATTGAACTTAAATTTACTAACGATAAATATCACAAAAAAATATTGAAATGTTAAAAAAAAAACAAAAGAAAAGAGGACTTTATTGAACTCTTGGTTTAGTAAAGTACCTCTTTCACTATTGAAAAAATTAGTGAAAAAAAATTTAAGTGAAAAAATACTAAATTATACTTTTTGTACTTAGGGCAACTCCAACGCATCATTATAATAGGAGGAAAAATGTGTTGGAATGCTCCAACCTATACCCAATTTTCTACTTATTTTAGTGTTGATGAACATGTCAAACGTATATTTTCGTTTGGCATGTTCATTGAACACTAAAATAGGTTTGTACTTTTTATTATTATTATTATTAACTTTTAAGATTTTTAATTAAGTGTTAAAAATAGTGTAATGGATTGGAAAAAAATATTATAATATGAAATATAAAAAAGAATATATAGTGAATATTTTTTTTTAGTGTTAAAAATAGTATAATGGATTGACCAAAAATTACTATAATATAATAGTGTAAATTTAATATTATTTTAATATTAAGGGTTGGAGATTAACTTATTCCAAAAATAAAAGCAATTCCCTCTACAAAATTTTTTATCAACAGTGAATTGGTTTTAGAATTTCCCAATATATGTTGTCAATTCTGTACTTGGAAAAATTTAAATTACGTACCCAATTAGTACTTTTGTGTCAAACTATACCAACACTCGATGGAAAAGGTTTATTCTTTAGGACCCGTCCAAGAAAAGGTATATTCTTTGTACCCGTCCAAAAAAAAAAAGAATTATTTTTAATACTGTAAAAATACTATAATTATAATCTTGTCACTCTCAAATTAAGAGTGTGTACATGATGCAGAATCTTATATTTCAATTTTTTTTATTGTAAGTAGTTTAAATGATAAAAAATATATTTAAAATCTAGTTCCAGTGATAAGAGTATTTTATTTTTGAAGAATTGATATTATGGGTTTAATTTTTTCTCCTTTCATTAGGCATATGAAACCCACTTTTGATGGTGGTTCACAAAAATGATATTTCAAATACTAACTGCTAATTGCCTTTTTCCTTGTCCCAATAATATTAGGTACTGTATCAAGTCTAAAAAAAAAATGATTAAAAATATGGATATTCAGTTGAAAAAATTAGAAATCCAACCATCCGTTCTATATTTCCTCCCATTATATTAGAATTTAATCACTTGATCTAAAAAAAAATTACATTTCAATTATTCTTATAAAACCACACGAGGTTCCTTTTTTTTTTCGCACTCTTTTGTATAAGAACTTCTAAAGGGAGAAAATGAGAACAACGGGGGATTAAACATATACCTCTATTTTATCTTAAAACGGGGGATTAAATAGGATTAGGTAACAGAGTTCCTAATCCTATTTCA